>JARGYV010105057.1:0-15026 GCA_029532675.1 Ornithodoros moubata | reverse complement strand
GAGTCATTCATGTTAGTGACGGGCGTTAATTTTAATGTCGGATTCATTGTCAGCTAAGTTCTTCCTCGTAGTCACAAACGTTGACAGAGTCCCTCCCAAAGACACTCCCATGGCTGGCTAGAGCGAACGAATTCCACATCCGTGTTGACATAGAGTGGTCGCACATGCAGCGACAACATTACGAATGAAAAAATGGGACTGCTCATTCGTAAGGAGGCGTGAACGGCTGCGCGGTGAAGCCGTTCTCCCCTCTTCAAGAATAAGCGGCTCCATTGTCCCTCTCGCTAGGATGGAGCTAAGCGCAGGCATGACATCGATCACGTACTTAGCTAAGTTTTGCACCAACCCCTTCAGGTACTTTGCTACCAAAAAGTTCGTCGCATATGATGTGGGTACCTCGAGCAGCGATACCACCATCACCTCGAGCAGCGCTGTCGACAATAACAACGTTGCCGTCATGAGCAGCAGCGCTATCACTGGCATGCGTCAGTTTCCTATGCCGATGAATAATGACGAGTCTCCCATTGCTCCCAACGATGGAACGTCACACACAGTTCCTACAATTCGCACACACTGCGCCACTTTTAAGCAAACAGCGTCAACAAGGTAGACATAAAACGGAAGTCCTTTATTCTCCCGCGGCACAACTGAACAATTCCGAAAACAGAAGTCAACTCACTCCGTGGAGTCAAGACATGTGTCTTACAGAAGACAACGAAACGGCACACCGTCTTTCAAACCCCATTATAAAAACACACGATAAAAACACACATATGAGACGACTATAGCTGGACTCACTCGCCGTCTGCGACGCGCTTCTTCCTCAGTTCAACCGCTAACAGTTTCCTTCGTAACACTTCGCTCTTACACTGCTCTTCTAGCAATTTCGTCATGGCAGCCGACTGTCTTTCTTCCTGACGCCAAAATGCTGATTCCGCTTCTGCCTTACGAGTTTCTGCTTCGAGCTTCTGCCTTGTTGCCAGGAGGACTTTTGCTTCTAAGTCATTTGTCGAAGGGCTTTGCCTTTTCAGGAAGCGACGTGCAGTCCTAGTTGAGGTCACCGGACTGTCCATGAGCACGTCATGGCGGTCAGGCACGAGATGAACTTCGTCGTCGACGGCGAACGAAGGATGTCGGGAACCCTCAAAGGTTTCGTCCTCAATGTCCAGGACCTCCTGCTTGATGGCAGACTGTTCTCTTGGCCTTGCCAGAGATTGCACGTCGCAGATCGTTAGCCTCGGGTTGTCCGGGGATTCTGTCACGATGCAGATGCCATTGTCGACGGAAATCACGGCTTCAGATGACTGGACTATTTCTGGCGTTTCTGGTATGATGTAGGAGGTGTCGCTGTACAACCTGCAGGTGAGAGCAAATGAGACGGTTAGGAAATGCGTGTACAACACTTTTGCTTTGCTGTAACCTACCACATACACGCACGGGGACCAACCAAGACAATCACAATCTACGCTTTCTGAACGCGAACAAACACGAGATATTAATCTGTGAAAAGCGGCTGCGCGCACCAAAGAATCGTATCGACGAAACAGAAATAACTCACCTTCATCCTACAACGAAACCAAAGAAAAGCGCTGAACACGAAGGGACGGACGGAAGTGTCGCCTCCGGCCGCGACAATTCACGGAACGCAACACGCGGCGCCCATCTACGCAAGAAAGCAAGACGAAAAGGAAACCCAGTCGTTTACCGCATTCGCCGACGCCTCATCTGGCTGCGTTCCGCTTTCGCCGTCGTCCTGATCATCAACAGGTTCCAGGGGAGTGACTTTAAGCGGCAACACCGTTCCCCGAGGCCTGTACTTGCGATGCGTTTCCTGGCAGTGGGGCTTCTCGCGATAAAACATATGTCGCCCACTGTACAAGTCCGTCGTCAACCTCCCGCGGCACTGCCTCAAGTCGCACCGCCAGTGAAACCTGTCGTTCACCCGTTTGTCCATGGTGTACGTCCATTTGCCCCGCTTCGCCTTCACCTTGCCGCGTGCCGAAGAGACCATTTGGACGACGCTGTCGCCTTCGTCCGACATCTTACCAGACGCCAACTTCGCAAACCGTCACGGGAATGAAGTTCGTCGAGTGAATTGAGCTGCCGCTTTCGACGATAAGAGGGCGCGCCGACGGGGACGGTATACGAACAGTTTCCGCTAGAGGAAGAGGGAAGTACGGGTCGAGAGAAAGGTTGGCCTTGAGTTGCAGAGCACTTCGCCGAAGAGCCGCTGCTTACTGGGATGCCGAATCGGCATGCTTGCCTTTTATTTGTTTCTTTCGGGGTGTCATTCGGCAGCTCGCGAGCGAGCACGCTTCGGACAAGCGCGTGCAGACGAAGTATCGCTCGCTGAATAACGCAGAAGACACTTTCTATCTTCGGCTTTGTTGCTTCGTGCACTGCATAGGCCTTGCAGTTTCTCGAAAACCAGTGCCGAGTGTAATGTACGGTCGACACCCTTTGTTGAGTACCCCCCCCCCCCCTCCCATGGAGTCACATTGTACTACATCGTTACATCATATTTTCGTCAACATTTATTACTGTACATGATGAAAAACCTCGGAGAAATGAAGGAATGAAGGAAACCCAAAGGACTGACACACACACACACACACACACACACACACACACACACACACACACACACACACACACACACACACACACACACACACACACACACACACACACACACACACACACACACACACACACACACACACACACACACACACACACACACACACACACACACACACACAATCTCCAATATTTTCATCATGTATAGCTACCACCTCGCCTGCATTTTGTCTCTACTTCCGTTAATTTATTACTGTGTTGTAACTGCATCAGTTTCCAAGTAGTTCTACTACACGTCTGTTACAGGTTCAAATCTTCAGTTGCCAAATTTTAAACGGATACGTTTAAATAAAGTACATTTCACATGTGATAGTAACGACCAAAATCTGTTATGTAAGCCACTTTTTCCTATTCCCAAAGCAATGCTGACGATGCTACGATTTGGCGTTCCCACCCACTGCAGGCGACGAGTAGCTTATATCGCTATCAGTGACCTTCCTTGAACTGACTCTCTCTCCCAGATATGGGCTTTCGGCAGCATATTTTCTGGTCCATCTTGGTGGTGTTTTGTCTTGTAAACTTACACACGTCGTATCTCATGATTTCAGCGTACAGCGTCATCACTGAGTTATCTTTAGCATCTTCGTTTACACAGTTAGCTACGTCGCGCAGCGCGCATCTATTAACAAGCTTCCCCTCGTGCTTCCCGATTATAATCCCTGTGGCACGTTATATATCCACGACTTTTTCTCCTCACGCTCCAGGATGTGAGAAATTCACTTACATGTCACGAAGGCTTTCCTGCAACGCTATGTCCTCGCACGTGAGGTCCCCTTTGTTCTTCGCTATCCATTTCGCCACCGTCGCGCCCACGTCTGGGGGCTCGTGGTTGTGGCGCGTCCGTCCCGACACCACGAACACGCCATCGGCGAGCACCGCTCTGCTGGGGCAGTTCTTCACCGTGCAGCGGTAATAATGGTTGTTATTCTGAATCTTATCCCTGCGGAAGACGTGTTCTCCAGCGTCGTCTATCTGTAAGTGAGTCGAGGGTCGTCTGTGAATGTTCGGCACAACCTCCATCCGCGAAATCCAATATGGCGAAATTGTCCGCTGCTCGCGAAAGTGCGCGAGTTTTTTGGAGGGCGAGCGAACGGCCGGAAGCGCCATCCAGTTGCGGCGGAGCGAAACTGACGCTTGGCAGACGATGGAAAGGCGAAGGAGCAGGTGATATTTATCGCAAAGCCGAAACAGACGTTCGTGGTGTCTTAGGACACTAGCGTTGTGAAGTTGCAGAACGGATGTATGTCTCGAGGAGGATTTAGTAATGAAATGATGGTGTGGCAGACGCGTCCTTTCGCTTGCGCGGTATGTTGCTTAACGCCTTTTCGAGCGCGAATAGCCCCGTCTGCTTCAGCTGCGGGCGGTCACATCGATCGATGTCTATCCTGGAGGACAGCTTGGACACCTTAGATAGGCACGGTGGTGGCCTCAGAAAAAAGACCTAGCAGCGAAGCCTCCAATGCACAAAAAGTAGGAAAGAAAGAAAGGCAGGTAAAAGAGACATCAACAGATGTGGAGGAATTCGCGGGAAAGGGTTTTTTGTCCGGACATAATCATCCTGATGATCATTACACCTAAACTTTCTCTTTTATTGCGCTATCAGCGCTGTGCTGTAGAAATTAAACAAGCGTAACTTATGAGTAGCCTTAACTCAGTTCGTGTACACAATATAAAAAAAAATCTAATCAGAGCACTAATGGGTACTCAGACATGTACCTAATGTCGCATCATTTACTGCGTACTTAGCACTCCTCATCAAAGAAGACATAAAATATCACATAGAACAGACATGAAGAGGAACATACATGGGCTTTTAACTTTACTTTACAACATTATAAATCCGTCTAATGAAAATGGTGCCGTTTATCAGACATTTCTCTTGCATATGGTCCCTCGTTATGTACCAGATCCCGTGCTAACAAGACAACAGAGCCAACACAACTGAAAGAATTCACCTTCTTCCCTGCCCCCTGAGTGACGCTGGCCTTGAGTTTCTCCCCTGGGTCGTCATTCAACAACCCTAACTGTAGATGCTTTTCATCCCCAGACGAGCCCTTCCGTTCCCCCACATCCCCCTGTCAAGGCGACGTTGGTGGCATCCGAGAGGGGTCACCGCGGTCAGGGACTTCCCGGCCCGAAATCCCGCCCAGCCGACCGACCTTGTCCTTGGCACAGCGGCGGGGGTCACCGACCGGGACAAGGTCCCCCTCAGCTAGATAGACCTTGGCCCTCACCTGGTGTCCATGGCCCAGTTTGGTGGCTGCGGTCATGGTCAGTTCATGGTCGGAGAAACCTCACCAAGGTCGACGGACGGCGTGCGTTCACCCCGTCGTTGGCCGGAAGTAGAGTCAGTGGAGGGTGGTGTTCGCCAGTTAATTGGATGCACTTTTTCGGAAGCGTCCGGTTCGAAACATTTCCACTATTGTCATAAGGACGAGGAATCTTGGTTTTGTAGGCTTGTTTACTTTCCACGTGCTCCCTTTGTTTTTTCACGCGTAACTTGGTGTTAATTGCCGTTGTTGGGAATGACTTATCAATGCCCTTCCGGTAAGAAGTAATAAAGTTGCATATCTCGCTTGACAGCATCTTCCAGCGGGTCACAGGCTTCTACATCGTCTGAGGTTTCGAACTCTGTGTATACTGTTTCTCGTCTTGGCGATGCCTGAGCTTCACGTTAAGCTCATTTTTTAAGTGCTACACGCACCATGTGTAACCATCGTAATATTTTATGCATTGTGCTGGTTGATGTGCGTAGTCGAAGAATTCGTTTTAGCAACGTCCGTTACTCAAGGACAGCATTATTCAAGCCCTGCATAAAGCAGTAGAGTACGACTACAAATGTCACAGGAGACGTAACTTAGGTCAAAACGTGAAAGGAGGCACAATGTACTGAAACTCGGGTGCAATAGGGGTGGACGGATGTATCAAGGCTGCTTTTGAAGTTCGCGGCACGTCAGAAAGACAGCGACAAAAAGATAAGACACCTGACGACCACCCCTATTGCACCCGACTTTCAGTACATTGTGCCGCTTTGGACGAGATGCACATACTCATACAGGGGGCGTAGCTACGTAAGATATATAAAACAATGCACCGGTATCAAGTCCTGATTGAAGATATCAAAATGCATGCTCATGGCAAGCAATCGACCAACATTACCAGTGCGGACATTGCCATTTTATACAGTGAATGAAATGCATAATCACGGTAAGGCAGCAGTGAAGCGTGATCCCAAAGATGCCATGCCCTGAAGTAGGGGAACTGCATGGAGAACACGAGATCTACACACACAGCCATGTGTCACTGCAGAGTCACGAAATCTTGCCTCATTTTCTTCAGCTCTAAAAGAAGCAGCCTTCGTCGCACGGCCTCAGTCCTCTGCTGTTCCATGTAAAACTTCTTCTGCTCCAAAAGTACGGCCGCCTTGAAAGCGGCTTTTCTCGTTTCTTCACCAGATCTTGCTTTTTCCTGAAGAAAGAATTCAGCTTCAGCTCTCAGCTTCTTTATTTCATATTCGCATCGCTGCAACTTGCGAGTGAGCAGCGACGTTTCCGCCACAGCTCTTTGCTCCTCAGCTTCAGCTTTCCTCAGCTCCGATTCAACTTTCCTCGTCCCCGATTCAGCTTTCCTCAGCCCCGCTTCAGCTTCCGTGCAAGAACTGCCGACGCCTTCTTTACGTACGGAGTTGCCTGACTGGGACGAGGAATGTGACGCTGCCCGAATAAGTCCTGGCATGTCTGGAGCGCACTCGATGACTTGTTCGGCTGGGGGCGACTGTGGAGTTGTGGCCACGGGTGAACGGACGGCTTTTTGGCACACTTCCTCGCGCGTGAGCTTTTCCATTTCGGCTTTCTTCATCTGGGTCGAAAACTCGTGCCGCGATGGCGTCCCCGGCGCTAGGGAGCGGACTTCGCTTAGACAAATGGACAGCGTTCCGTCATCTGACTGTGGAGTCGGCTGTGAAAGGATGGAAGGGACGGCCGGTGGTAGCGCCATATATTCACCCTCATTTGCGCTGTACATTCTAAAAAAGAAGGAGACGGGAAGCCATGTTATAGACTGACCAATACCCACGCTAATCTGTGGCCAAACGCCGCACCTGGCTAATGGCCAGTGAAGACTGAGTGAAAATGCGTTATGGACATACAGCCATGTATTGGCGCTGCACAAAATGATGAAGGTTTATACGACTCAGGTACAAGACATCTCAGGGGTACATACATATATGCGCCATTGCCTTCAACATCATACCTAACCGAGCTTGCACGGCTTTGTTACCTGAAAGTTTTGTTTGCTCGGAGCAGAAGCTCGGGATAGCGTCGTCTTTTCCTGCAGGGGGACATGTTGTAGTATCCGTCCATTTCGAGCACACGATTCGGGTGAATTGACTGTAAAAGAAATGGAGGGTAATAGCCTGTTCTGCGTATGCCACGGGAGAAATGCTCCAATCGCCGGCTACACCACCAAGACTGTAACAGAGCATGAGAGCCTCCAAGAAAAAGAATCCGCTACGCACGATTGAAAATGGACTAATGAGTGCAATAGTTACGTTTGTAACCTTTCTTGCTACAAATTGTATAGTCCGAAAGGAGATATTTCTGTTTGTGGCGCCTTCGACTTACCGTCACAAGGCGAATCAAAGAAAAGTCGATCATAACGCACAAGTACAAAGGTAAAAAGGCGATACTATTCTCTTGGAGTCAACAGAAGGTCATATTTTGCACGCGCTAGGAGATAAGGAAATGCTTCACATCATCGGGACCAACTAAGGACGACTAATACACGAGTGTGTTCCATACACGTCGTTGTACCTACACTACACTTTGTGCACTTGACTGCACTACCTACGCTAGTCTTGTTGCACTATTTGCTGAGTATTTAAGCAAATAGTGTTTCAGGGCGGCTTGTGTCAGGTCACTTATCTATTTTTTATCGAATTACATGCTCGCTAGAGAAATATATATATTTAAAAAAAGGGCATGCAACTTACCCTCACATGTTTCCTTAAGTTCGAGTTTGAGCTCTTTCCGACGGACAGATATTTCTCCTTCGGCAAGCATAGCTTGCACTGCACCTGAAGGTTATTTTCACTTTCGGCCACGCATTCGAAGTAAGGGCGGAGGTAAGCCCACGGCAAAGCACACTCCTTGTACTCCATGCCTCGAATGGGGCTTCCAAGATAAGGCCAGGATGTATCTTATGCTTGAGAAGAGATAAAAACGCACGGGCCGTTCTCGACGTTTACCAAAGAGATCGAGAATCGAGAGAACTTATTTAGAGATCGCTTCGGACAAATGCTGAATACAAGACCCCCCGGAGACAGAGTGGAGTACCGCGCTTACAGCTTTCTCGAAAAAGAAAGGCATGGTACCAGAGATAACTGGCACAATGACGCCCGTCCCTCATAGGAAAAAAAAGAAAAAGTAAAAAAGAAAAGACCCAAGAAGTATCTCGGATAACGCGGGGTCAGATAAATATGCACACCTGTGCTTTCCTCTACACGTATCTGCTATGATGAGGCAGGATTTTCCGACCGAGATAAGGAAGTACTTCTCTTCTATTGACACGGGACTTGAGCGTTGCTCAATTACTCGGTATTCTGTTTCCGAGAATCGTCACTTTCAGGTAACTGCAAAGATAGCAGAACGCGCAGTCTTGCCCATACAGGGGCTCGTGCAGATATGCTCTTACGCTACGTGGAATACGTTACATTACATGTGTGCAACTTTTCTCTAATGAGGTGAAATCAAGGCTAGATAAATTTTAGAATGATTTTTACTTATTATCGAAGTTTACAATCTCCTGAATACCGATCCATTCCCGTCACTCAAGGGTTTGAAGGTATCATACGAAAGAATATCATACGAATATCGCTACGATATATCATACGAAAAAATCATGCAGAAGGTCAACGACTGCGGACTGCCCGTTTAGAGCGATCCTCTCGCCAACGTCGTTATAAACGGACTCGACTCTATTACCCAACGGTTGGCAACTGGGATGTCCGGCGCAATGTTTACGAAACGGTTCGCTCACCTTGACGTGCTTCCTAAGATTCGAGTTGGAACTCTTGCCCACTGACAGGTACTTCTCTTTGGGTAGACACAATTTACACCGCATTCGAATGTTGCTGTTGTACTCGGCAACGCATTCGAAGAAAGGTACGGCCAAGGTAGGACGCATGGCTCCATCTGCCAACGCTTCTATCTCAAGTCCAAGAACAGATAAAGGCGCTTAGCTGAGAACGAGACGCCCAATAAACTTTGCCTTTGTCAGAAACCGACGACCTGGAGATGCAGGGCGACACATCACGCACGGTATATAAAAAAGTGTAGAATATTACCTAAATGAAGTGGCCCGGACGAATGGTGCCAGGAGCGAACGCCGAAATTCCCATAAAATATTTCAATAAAACAAATACTTAAAATACAGCATCTTTTTTAAATATCGCTCTGACTTGTATTTTCTTCTTTACAGAACCACCTAAACAAATTTTTCACGTCCATTCAAACAACAAAGCGTGTAAAATGATAGCATCATTACGAAGCATGAAGTGGACGAAACAAACGTTGACGCACAAGGCACGGATCGTGCCAATTTACCTAACTGTCGCTCACACATCACATAGTACAGGAAGATGCCTCGTTCAATACGCGAAGAGTCGTGCAAAGTTCCTGCTACTTCGTGCACTCAATATACACAAGTCTAGTGTGTCGAGCCGTTTTCCCTTTTCGGCTTTGCTAGTGTCAAACACCCGTAAACGTGACCACGTCACTGAAGAAGCTTGAGGTCGTGCTTCATCTTCCGCATCTCCAACAAAAGCATCCTTCGTCGCACAGTCTCAGTCTTCTGCTGTTCCCGGTAAAAATTCTTGTGTTCCAGGAGGAGATCAGCCTTGGCGGCAGCCTTCCTCGTCTCCTCCTCCGACCTCACCTTTTCCTGAACAAAATATTCGGCCTCGGCTTTCAGCTTCTTCTTTTCTTCCTCACACCTCTTCGTCTGTTCCGCGAGCAGCAAAGTTTCAGCGGCCACTTTCCGCTCGTCGGCTTCGAACTTCCTCAGCTCTAGCTCCATCTTCCGCCGCTGTGCGAGGAGGATTTCCAGTTCGACCTTCGCCTTGCGTTCTGCTACAGACACCGTCGTCATCCACGGAGTCGCTGGTCGCTTGCGGGACATGTTGAACGCACAGGCGGGTGTGGGATGGCCTAACGACGGCTCTGCCGACGGTGTAGCGTCGATCGAAGGCTGCGCTGCTGGCTCCTTATGATGCGAAACGTCCGATAGATCGTTCGTAGGGAGGTCACTTTGGAACGTGGGTTGTGGAGGTGAATTTGTTGACGTGTGAGAGTATATAACTAACGGTGTCGCGGATGACGTCACGGTTGCTGTTACAGACGATGAACTGGAGGCTGTTTGAAAGGGTTCTTGCCCCATGTGGTCGTCGGTGACTTCTTCCTTGATTTGGGAAAAGAGGAGCTCGTGGTCTGCGGATAACGCGGTAGGATCGGCAAGAGAGCGGACTTCGCCCAAGCGGATGGACGACGTTGCATCCGATGATGTTGAAGGCATGACAAGGTCCGACGTCGTTGTCGGAACGATGTATCCGCCTTCGCTGTCTGCGTAGGGCCTGCAAAAGGGGTTTAAGATTTTTCTTCAATGCAGCGTGAAAGTAGAGCGCAGATCTAACATTACTTGCTGGTCTGCAATGTCCAAGTCATGTCTGAAACACGGGGCGTACAGAACTCAAGCCATTAGCGTTCTCCGTGACCTTAACTTACAAACACCGAACTTAACTTCCAGGCACTTCGCTGCAATGACTTTTAACCCTATAAATTGATCGACTGATGTGATAGATGATGGATGGATAGATAGATGATGTGATCGACTGATTGATCTTGATAGACAGAGTGGCTAACCGTATGTCGTCATGAAGGTGCAGAGTATTAAGAATTACTGTTTGTAAAGTGCCGCATGAAGAAAACATACTTGGACTATTTTTTATTCTTTGTACATCTGAATGAAGTAGTTTCAAAGATGAATGCACATTATGGGTTTGTCAAATACGCACTACAGTGATACCACTATCTTTCATGGATACCTACAGCTCAGCACTGAGGAACAGTGTAGAAATAAATGCCAAAGTCCTGATATACATCGATACAGCCAGATCTACCTGAAGAACCTGGTCCCCAAAGAAAGGACAAATTTCCTACCACTGAACACTTCATTAAAAAAACCTTTTATTTGTTATTTACAGCCAATAACACATCTTTTTTTCTTCTTTCTTGCTTTTCACTGATAATACTGTCTCACCATTACGATTTTCTAAGATCTTTCTTCAACTTCTTGATCTCTAGGACGAGTAGCCTCTGGCGTAAAACTTCCGTCCTCTGCTGCTCCTCAAGCCAATTAGCTTTCGCTGCCGCCTTCCTCTTCTCTTCAACATAGAACTCTGCGACAGCCACAGACTTCTTTTTCTCCCCTATGTAAAACTTCCTGGCTGCCACCATCTTCTTCAGCTCCTCTTCAGACTTCTTCGTCTCTTGCGTAAAAAATTTGGACTCTAGTGCTAATTTCTTTTTCTCCTGCTTAACCTTCTTTAATGTCTGAGACATCAACAACGTCTCAGCCTCAAGCTTACGCTCCTCAGCCGCAGCCTTCCTCCTCTCTGCCTTCAAGGTGCCCAGCTCAATTCTCGACCTCCGTTCAGACATGGCGTGACTCTGTAGTTCCATTGTACGTTTCCTTATATTAAAGGTTTCCGATGCAGGTGATTCCATCGTAGGGTTCGTGACATGGGGTCCTGTTACGGACTGATCGGACTGTTGGACAGGTTGTTCGACTACAGCCCGACTATCAGGAAGTATAGATTCCTCTGGTGGTGGACTGATCGGTTGTGGATGATTGTGAACAATACTGATAGCTGTAGAATCGTTCTGGATGTGGAATTCTGGCGTCTCGCTCACAACAGGCTGTGTGGCACCAGTGATGTCTTGCTGATCTTCAACAAGCGCTGAAGAGTCAAATGACCGGATACGCACAGTGCAATGCTGCCAAATTTTTTCATCTATGTTTTCTTCCTTAATTTCGACGGGAGGCATGACACAAGTTTCGGAGTCCGGTGAATGCGCGAGGGAGAAAACGCTGCTGACCATGAATGACGGGGGCGAGTCGACTGGGAATCCAGATGAAGATGCTGAGACATCTGCGTCTGGATGTTGGTCCTCAGTGTACGCACTGCAATACGTGAAAGAACAACATTAATTACGTGCACTTGCCAGAATGTTCTTGCTTTCTTTGGAAAGTAATGTTTCAGGATCAAATCCTTCGTACTCTGTAGGTACAAACAGCACACACTGAATATTAGTATATTACCAATTGTTGCACAAGAAAACCGAATTTAGGTAGGCTACCAAGTCCAATCCAAAGTTTGTCTTCACATATTTTTGTGCATGCACCTAACTTTGGGATAAACAAAGCTAAGGACAAAAAAAAAAGTAATGATAAGAACAAACTGCTTTGGAGCCAGTTTGTAGAACTCAGAACGGACACATTTAATTGATATGTTATCAATGTATTCACACAAATTTACTCGTTCCTCACAATCTTTTTGTTATTCCACGTATGGCTTTTTTTATACAGTATGCCATCAATTTATGAGCACTGACATTCCTGTTAAGATCACTAATAAGCACAAATGTAATGCACGTGTTGTGCTGCGTGCCACCGTTCCTAGAATGTTGTAGGTTCATCGGATGATGATTGATTAGTGAAACGGTGGTCAAAAATATTTCCAGGTGACCTCCAAATGGGACATGTTAAGTGAAGGCCCTTATATCCCCTCCCTCCACAGCACACACATGCAGAAGCTAACCCCAAGCACAGAGCTCGGACATACGAGGGGGACTCATGGCTGTCGCTGAGAAAAGCTAGTTCCTCAAAGTGAACCCAGTGTTCCTCGTAAGGCTCCTTGGATGCTGGACTGCATTCCATTTTCCTCTTGCGTTCAAGTCTCAGCTTACGGGAGTAAGTGTCACGCAGGTTCTTCCACCGTGTCTGGATGTCGTTTTCTGCAAGGAACCGTAAGATACAATCAGTGTGCACTGAAGACCTCAGAGGGCAAGGCATAAGTGAAATCTCCCAGCTAAACCTAGTACCCTCTCCCACTACTAAGTCACTAGGAGGTGGCTCTACCTTCCTTCACTTGTCCAGTTGCGAATGGAGGTGCCTTGAGGCACTTTGTAAATAGCAGACATGGCAAGTGCCGACTAGGGCTGGGCAGTATTAGCAATACTTCGTATTATAATATTCGTGTAATACTTTTGAATATTTGTATTAGGTATTATCATACCTGTCCTGAGAGGGTATTTGTATTACGTAGTATAATACACGAAATCACAGTATTATACTCTAGGATCCGTAGTACCTTAGGCCTACTGGTCCAGTTTTACATCTGATCATTTTCGGTTTCCAGATCTGAAAACCATACCGGAGTAATACTCTGCTCGGCACTGCTTCCATTAGCATCAACAAACGGCTTCCACCCCCATCAGCTAACAAAGAACCATGGCTCCTCAGAATACCCACATTTTAAGAACAGCATATGTGAACTGGTAACGAGAGGCCAGTCACATCACATGCAGCATTTTCTGTGTCCCCCTCGGCCTTTGCACTGTACAATGCATTCCCACCGTATTTGTGTTTGTGTATGTGGCTGTGAGCGCACAACATTCTGCTCTTCAGCTCGGATTGAAAGATTGTTCTTGTTCGCAAACCTTCTTTTGAGGTCGAACGCACAATCGTTGGACGACAGCCTATTTGAAAAAGTGCTTCTCCTCAAACGTAATCAACACAAAGTAACAGTGAGAGGAGAAATATATCGGGCCTTTCCTGAGAATTCTTTGGCTTAATTAATACAAAAGTATTATTAGTATTACTCAAGTAATGCAAAGAAGTATTAGCATAACGTATCATAATACGTCAAAATAAAAAGTGTTACGTATTAGTATTATAATACTGATTTTTAGGATTTATTATGCCTTTGCATTCTAATATTAACTTTGAGTATTATTGCCCAGCCCTGGTGCTTACACATAATGAACACGATACAGCGTAGAATACAGCGGAGTACGGCGCAAATGATGGGGCAAGGTACAATAATAATAATAATTGGTGGGTTCACGTCGCGAGACAACTGCGATCATGAGCGACGCCACAAGGTAGGACTGCGGATAATTTGGACTGGGGATCTTTTGACGTGCGCCCGAAATCTCCGACACACGGTGACAGCAACAATGTTTACCTCCCCATCATTTTGGCAAAGTACGTACGTAGCGAAGTTTGAACGCTGTGCGTACGTATTAGTTTGACGTCCCCAACTCCCGCGCCGTTCGTGACATCGACTCCTCTTTGGAATCAGCGTCAACTTCCCGCCGACTGCCATCAGCGGACTGGCGTCGGCAATAGCTTGCACCACGTGGCTTGCACTCACCCGATGTTTTCAAAATGTCGGCGATTTCTTTCCAGTCCTCGCTTTTCTTGATAAGGTTCCTATACGCACGGCACTTTGGGTCCCAAATGGACGGCCGATTCTTCACTTCAGCTATGAGCTCCTTGTTGAAAGCGGACCGCCTCAAGTACATCTTTTCCCCACGAAAGAGACGACGCGAACAACGGCTGCCGGTCGGTTAATATGGCGACGCAACCGTCGTCGCGACTATCGGTCGAATTGCGCATGCGCACACGACATGCAACCCCCTCCCCCTCCTCCTTTCTTTCTTTCACTTCTCAAAGTCTGCCGTTTTGTTCCCTTCCAGCGCGGACGAATGCGGGACGGGCGAAAGCTTCACGCCAGGTGCTTCCCCCTTTTGAGCTCTAGGTGGAACTGCGAGCAGAGCGAAAAGTTGCACCTTGAGTGTCTGACTGGGCACTAACCCAAGCAGAGCAAGTCGGGTGCATTAGGGTTGGACGGATAGATGAATATTGGTTTTCTAGATCGCTGCACATAAGAAGTACAGTATTTTTCGATGTACTACGCGCACGTTTTATTCATTGTAAAACTGCCACAAAGGGGCGATGTGCAAAAAGGTTAACCTTCGGGGAGACATTCCTGGAACCGCTCCTCTGAGGGTACGTGGCCTCTTCCTTTTTTAGGGAGCGCGGAAGTCTTCCCCTGCTTGCGCTTGAGCCTATGCGTGCTCTCCACCTACTTGGCTCAGCGAAGAAATTCGCACATGGCTTAGGGCCAGCACGGCGGGCATCGAAGTGACATGACGGGTCGAAAGGCTGGCCAGCAACTGTGGGGCAGATTGTGACGAAGGCACAGAGGTGTACTACGACAAAGACTCCGTTGCACGGTTTTGAATGATAAACGTCCGGAGCGTCGA
>JARGYV010105045.1:0-12350 GCA_029532675.1 Ornithodoros moubata | reverse complement strand
GTGTTGTAAGTGTGCGAGGACCAAAGGTTGCACAATGTTTCAGGGTGTCTGGTCCACTCCACCACAGAATGAGGCAAAGTTGAATCAGGCATACAGGGTAAGTACGTGCTTCAGGCCATTTCTTTTCTCTGTTTCAATCACTTATCTTTACAGAGCACATGCTCTGCAGTAGATTATGAATAGATATAAACCTGTTTCAGTTATACATGCTTCACTTCTTTGTTGTTGTTTTTTTTCCCTAGGAGTGCAAAAATGTGATCTTAGTATACTCTGTCAAGGAAAGCGGGAAATTCCAAGGTGTGTCCGGTTCCATGTTTAAAAGCAGCATGGCATTATGTGTGCTTAGATACTCATGGGGTGCCACATGTTTGTGCGTAGGTTTTGCTCGACTGTCTTCAGAATCGAACCACAACTGTCCCCCAATCCAGTGGGTCCTTCCACCTGGTCTCAGTGCTAGAGCCCTCGGTGGGGTGTTCCAAGTGGACTGGATATGCAGGTCTGTCACACTGTACACGATACATGATACTACTTTGATTTTGCAGAGTGTTGTGTGCTCCTGTAAGTGAGAAATTAATGCCTGTTGCAGGCGTGAACTTTCATTCACCAAGACTGCACACCTCTACAACCCATGGAACGAAGGGAAACAAGTGAAGATAGGAAGGGATGGACAGGTACATCTTTCTGATCTTTCTTTAGATACTTGCAGGGATGTTTTTTTTTTTCTTTCTAGCTTTTGCCTCCTCAGGCTGCTGACATCCACTAGAGCACATTAAAACCCTAAAAAGTTACTTGCATGTTTGTTCTCCGTCAAAAAGATCGAAACGAACAGTGGACTATGCTTTGCTTCCCCACGTGGTGACTTTTGAAGGACCAATGAGCACTCCATCTTGACACTGAGGAGGGCGAACCTTGCCGTTTGTGCAATTTTGTTTCGTTTTCACTGTAGCCCAGCACCACATGGCATGGCATTCTGACTATGCGTTGTTCGTATACTTGTCCGTAATGGTGACTTGTACGTTCGTACGTTCCAAATTTATGCATTAGACATAAGATGTCCGTCTGGCACCAGATACTAAGAAATTGGTATAATTCGAAAATTTGTGTCAAGCAAGATTGTATCCTTGAGATTCTACTGTATACTTGGACTACTAGTAAAGTTTAAATGTTGTGTTTGATATCGGAGTTGTATATGTGTAAACCGTTAAAGTTATCAATATTTCCATGGGTTTATCTACATTTTGCTCAGGGTACTGATTTTTTCTTGAACACAACAGTAAATTAATGACACATGCAGATACGTTATCAGTATTTTTGCACGTCGCCTTAGCCTTACATTGATCACTACACTCCCATCCCTTGCCTCCACTGAGAAACTGAAATTTCAGCCTGTATTAAGCACTTAAATACTTTTTTACCACACCCCTTTTCGTTTCTAGGAGATCGAGCCCCGTGTTGCAGAGGAGCTGTGTCGACTGTTCCCAGTCGACGACATGATTGACCTGTACACCATCTTGCACCGCATGAAACGGTCCTCCTCCTCTCGCCGCCCCGTGGCCCCACCATCGCCGCACCGGCGCCATCATGGCCGCCACAGTCTGGCGAGGTTAGGCCACAGCACCCCGCACGACGGGACACTCCTCCTTCTCTACTACCTTCTCTGGACTTCGGCTGTCACGTGACCTGACGCCGGCCAATTATGTGATGTGCAACGTGATTAGTGCGGGAACCATACCGCTAGTGCAAGGAGAGCAATGGGGGAAAAAGACTTTCCTGTGCCCTTTCACAGCACGAAGTCCCCTTAACAGGGGAAGTCCTTGTAGCGGGAGAGGTGGTCTGTCCTGAGGGGATTTCGGGTCGAATGGTCGGGGCCTTGCACCGCTGTTTGCTTGTGCCACGCTAAATTTGACGACATCAAAAAACGTTTAAAAGCCTGTTCTAACCGTGTGAGAAGGAAATCTGGACATAGTTCTGCTGTCCTCTTTGAAGGTGATGTTTCAAGCCTGGGTTAGTGGGAACACGGCACAGTAGGCTAGGCGCAGATTAAGTAAGAAAATTAAGCTCCCGTCTCAGTTTCCAGGTGATCATTGCCTGCATGGCATGGAAGACTGTGACCCCTCCCCCTCATTCCCTGTGTATTTGTGGTTCTGGACTGTGGGTCTGGACTTTTGCCGCTGGTTTCTCATGGACCGGCAAACCGTGTGCTCCGCAACCAGTGCCGCTGTGGGACTCGTACAATCCTTTTTGTAGTGTTCGCATTTTGGTCACCCTCTGTTCGGGCGGGCTGCTTTTGTTACGACCCCGTGGAGCGTGGCCCTTAAAAAGTACTTAAGTTATGGCGCCTCTGGCTTTCTGTGGGTAGCATTGCGCACAGCGAAGTTTTATCTTCTACTCTGTGGACTAGCAGTGTGCTCTGCCAGGAGTGTGGTGCGAAAATGACTGTCCTAGTATTGCAAACAAAAGAGGGAGCGAGAAAAAAAATTGTGCTCAGGGACATTTTTACTGTGCTAAGGATCCGGTAGGTTTGTTTCTCTATTGCCCGTTTTGCTCTTTGTTGACAAGGTGATTTGCTTGTAGCTCCTAAGTGCTTTCCCCATAATTATCCTGCCATCACCACTAGCTCGGGTGAGTGTTGTAGAATTGTGTATGGTGGTGCTTTGCACGTTTGAGCTGGCTTGACTTTCTCAGCTAAAAATTTACTTTGTCTGTCAAAGCCATAGTTACTTTCGCTTTTTTTTTATTTATCTTTAAAATATAGTTGTTCAAGACATTCTGTATTTACATAAGTAACTGCAATTTGGCAAGTTTGCCACAGGCAAAAGTTAGTTATTGGCGATGACGAGTTATTGATTGGTGAATTAATGCAATGCACACATCCTTACATTAATTTTGCCCCCTTTCTTTTTTGTTAGGCAGTTCCTGTCACTTAGCTTGGCATTATTTTAGTATTGACCACTCTCGCACTTTCGAGTGTTCCCTCCGGTCATTAGTATGGAGCCTGTTAACGAGGCTTGTATTGCAGGTGCTACAGAAAGGTGAGGGTGGGACTGTGTGGTGCAAAAACATTTTACGAGTCTTCCTCTTGGATGTTATGATACCCTTGATCATAAAGTGGCAGGCACCGTTTCTGTAATGTGAAACTCTGTTGCAGGGTTCATAGTAGGCGCTCTCGCACTAGCAGGGGTTCACATTCTCCAAGGCCGAGACACAGGAGAGAGAGTCCAGAGGATGGTATGTACTTTTTTTACATAAATATATCTTTTCAGCTGGTCTAATAGCTCATGTCTTTGGCTTTTCAGGGTACAGATTCAGCCGGAGGGCGCGTTATTCCCCTGGACAGGAGTGAGTCTGTTTTTCTTCTTAGATACTGAACACGCGCACAGCCTGCATGGATTTGTGAATTGAGATGAGGCTACATACGCTTGTGGCTGAAAGTATATTGCTATGGTTTGGACTTCCACCTGTGGGTTAATAAAAGGGCCTGTTTTTGCTCCATCTTCTGGAGCCTGCACAGTATGATCAACATTCAATTACTGCAATGTGGGTACCTTGTACTCTGACCTGACCGCTTTGTCTCACTCTTGTGCAGGCTTGCCATGGAGCGATATTCAAGCAGGCGAGATGGGCCTCCCATGAATGGAGTGAGTTTGAACTTTGAGACATAGTTTTGGAACACCTAACATTCATGTGTTAGCTGTGTGTTTTAGGGTGAAACATTCTCTGTGAAGTGTCCAGTTTCTGTCCATCTCCTGATCATCTTGGTGCATGCACATTGTCAACATGGAACAATGATAAATGCTGTAATGACACCTTTGTAATGAGCAAAGCCATGCCATGGCTGTCTTTTCTCAATTTCTTCAGCGATCCTCAGGGCATTCGAACTTGCCTAATTGTGCCACATTTGCTTATGTACGGCTTTGTTCACTTTAATAAAGGCTTACATATGGGGTTAATTTGAGCAAAGCTCATACATGACATGTGATACATGTTGTCCCCGTAATTGCATTTGCAAAAAAGAGGAATGAATTCTCAAAACATAGCACATAGTTCATGCACTGTGTTCTAGAGCTTGAGATTGCAGTCTAGTCTGTTGAGAACTTCTATTAAGTGCACATTGTTTTCAGGGTTACCCAGACTACCTACGAGACTACCACCACCCTAGGCCACCAATGCCACCTATGCCATATGGGCCTCCTGTAAGTCACCCACTTACATATATTAGCTGTCACCTTACCACACTCACTCGAGTTCTAGGGATTCCCTGCTTCGAGTGATATCGTTTTGAAAGGAAGCTTGCTTTCAGATCTGATTGCACATCCCTAGCTTGAACCATAAAAGATGTGCTTGTCAATAGAGTAATGACAAAAAATTTGTCACTGCCCTCGGCAGCGCAGAGGTAACGTGCCAGGCTTCTGAGCTCAAGTTCGCGGGTTCGATCCCGGTCGAGGACGGTAGCAGTGTCGGAGATTTCTGGCGCACGTCAAAAGATCCCCAGGTGGTCTAAATTATCCGCAGTCCTACCCTGTGGCGTCGCTCATGATCTTAGTTGTCTCGCGACGTAAACCCACAAATTATTATTACTAAAAAATTTTATGGAGCCTACTGTTATTTCAGCTTTATTCTCTTTCGAAAAATTTTCAGCCCCCATATCCCATGGATGCCATGCAGTACCACCACTATGACAGGAGCCTGCACCACATAGAGTACAATCATGGTGGCCCCTCCAGAACATCCAGGCCAATAGAGAAAAGATCCGTGAGTAATGTGCCCTGCCGCAACTGGCTGATGGTCGTTGAGCATTATACGGTGTAACGTTCCAGCTCTTTTCTCGCAAACAGTATGAAATGACAGTGGACGACTTCCTTCGAAGAACAGCTCGGCCCCCCAGTCGTATGGAAAGGAGGTATCGAGAACGAAGATAAGACGGTGCTGCGTTGGTGCTTCACTTTGTCCTGTTCAGTCTGTCGTTCCCAGATGTCATTGAAGATCATCCAGCTCCATTTATTCTGTGTATATTTAAAGAGCAGCCGGGCGGTCGCCTTGACTACCATGTTTTTTTCAACCTGTAAATGATTTCTTCTTAGTCTCCAAGCCGGAGATGTGCGACAAACCGATTTAAAAATTGTCAATGTCTCCGCTGGTATGCAGTGGGACCTGAGAAGTTGAAGCTGCTTTGTGGATATGCATGAGTAGAGTAGAACGAGGGGGAAATTTAATAAAACATGCATGTTCTGTGTAGCCTGTGTTAAGTTTTGTTCCTGGCAGCTACAGAGTAGAAAAGGCAGTAGACTAAGCTGCCGGTTGTATTGGATTTGAACTTCTCTAGGAATGTTTCACATTTCATGTGACAGCACACAGAAAACATATTAACATCTTATGGGGCATGGCCAAGACAGGACTTTGACGTTATTACTCATCATTGTAATAAATGTGATATGGCCCCTCCGAGACAGTATAAGTGCGTAAACTGCATGTGCTTCTTTTTACCTGGTTTTACCTGATAATTTCCTACGTACTATTTTTTTGGCCTGTGGCTGCTGCGGGTGTCTGCCCTGACACAAAACAGATAACGCTTCTCTGGACCTGAGCTCTGATGACAAATGGAAACTGAGAATTATTCAGCCATTCACAATAAGCTCATTCGACATGCGGATCTACTGCCCCCTCCATGGGTCTGCCCCTTACTTTCTTTTTTTTTTTTCGAATCTGAGGTGAGCCAGACAAACGAGCGCAATACAATGACACAAAATAAGTAGGTTGAAAACACTCAGATAAAACATCATACACACTAAAAACAGAGCTTCAGGCTATAACAGGCGAAGAGCCAATAACCATTCGCGGTGATATCATTTCGTTCAATTATTCCTAGAAAACTGTAGGCGTACGCTTTCCATTTTAACCAGTCATGGTACTGAAGGACATCATTCTGTATTGTGATTAGTTCCTAACGTGTTGTGCGGTGAAGTTCTGTTTTTAGAGTGTAGGCACAACATGATATCGTCGCAAAAGCAAAAGTAAATATCTGCCTTCCGTGTAATGACCCAGAGGGCTCCAGGAAACGCGGAGCTGCGCGAACAATGCTGCCTCATCACAAGTGGACATATCTGTTCCTCCGCTTCCTCTACCGCTCGTCCTTCCCAATCTGATCGCTCAAAAGTTCTCCAAACTTTCTTGTGCGACATTTACATCGAAGCTTATTAGATATCACATGACCCCACCAACATCACGACCTGTCGCGTGTATGGTTCCACCCAGTTTTTGTGTCGGACAAGGCTTAGCACAGCGCGCGTTGTAGAGACATAGGAGACTAAAGGGACCGACAGCAGGAAACGAGATTGATGGGGCAGACACTACGTTAACAATGGGTGTTTACGGTTCATCGGCACGACGAGCGTTCGACGGCCTTTTGGGCGCAATTCGTTCTAACCGGAGCGATTACGTCTAACGGTATACGTAAAAGTATGTCTCTTCGTGGAGCTCATCCTTTCGGGCACTCTCGGACCTTTCGCCTCGGGCATCCCTCGACAAGACGGAAGATCAAACTTAGTAAGTACTGCATAATTTCGTTCAGTGAATATGCGCTACTCAGGGGAATATATATTGACCCAGTTATGCCAGCGCGCGGAGGGGCAACGGGACCGAAACTGGACCTCTTTGTAATCAAAATGGTGAAGTGGGCGAAAACGCACCTCGAGCTCTCCAACAACTGTATTCTATAATATTTCCTGTGGTACTCGGTAATGGCACAGAGTTCGCAGTCCCATTTCTTTCGGTCCCATGGAGACAATTAAATTATGTCCTTAATCGCCACTTTAGTCTCATCTCTCGTGGTATGTTCAAGAAATCATGTTTTCGAAGTTGCTAGCATACTCAACGGAAGAAAATCCAGGGCAACTGCTTTTGTTATGTGATATATATACGATCGTGAAAAACAGCAGTGTAGCCATCACGGAATGTTATTTCCCCTGCCCTGTGACCATGTTATCTGGGCTCACTGCGACAATGGTTTATGAGCCGTGTCGTCTATTTCCAGATGTAAAGAAGGAACACGTGTACATAGGAGCAGCCTTGTTCTTCTTCTCAGGCATGCTCATCATTCTAATCGCACTCTCCGTCACCATAGCGACCCACAGAAAGTTTTACTGGGGCTTGTACAGGCCACGTGACAAGGTCACAGATGAAGAAGAGAGCGGAATATCGCCGATGGACCAGCGCACGGACATCCCCTGTCCGCTACAGTTGACCAGTAAGATCGCGCAAGTTCTACAGATCGCAAGATTTCTACATAACGAACAATAACGTATAGCAAATTCCAGTTTATTCGAACTGCCATCAAGTCAAGTTATCGATTTTTTATCTGGCCTTAGTTTGTTGCAGTGAAAATTGGGTATGTTCGTTCATCGCATAAGACCGATAACATCCGTCACAGATCCGACAGAAGCGGACTGCGAATCATTCGGATGCCTAGCCATTACAGAAGACGACCAAACGACCTGCTTCTTAAAGAAGGACAGGTTCGGTTACAAATACCGTCACACTACGTACGGTGCACGAGGCATTAACTATAGCCTGTATTACGACACCTCCAAACCCAGTCCGTTCAGCAGTGATGTCCTTCACAACGTCAAAGTGCAAGCGATATATGTCACAGAAAACATCCTCAGGCTCAAGGTACCACGCCATTAGCATATTATACCAGACTTTCAAGAACTGCATCACATCTTCCCAGATTCACGATGAAGATGGCGAACGGTACGAGGTTCCCGTCCAAGAAACTTTTCCTCTTCTGCAGAACATGCCGGCTGTAAACCATCACCAATTGACGTACAGTATTATCGCCAACCAGACGCCAAGTGGCTACGCCAGGATCAGAGTCCTCCGGAAGGACAACCAGGTGGCAATGTAACGTCTTGACTCCCATGCAATCTCTGATTCACGTTCAAAAGCAACGTTTCTGCGCGATATCCACCGTTGTATCTTCTTGCATCTGCAGGCTTGACTGGTGGCACCTCATAATGACTGACCAATTCCTGCAAATCACGCTTCCATATAGTGCAGATCAACTGTATGGTTTTGGAGAAAATGCGCACCACGAATTCGCCCTGGAGAAAGGATCGGGCGCTATCTTCGCTCGGCGGGGGACATCAGAAGAGGTAGACGTATTGCGTGAAGAGACACCAGCCGAACCCTCTTATTACGATATCTGATATGACGATATGACAATATATCGCAATCGGTCCCCCGTTGGACCCCGTCAACTCGTACACTTGCAACCATATTCTCACGTAACGATCGAATTAGACGTTCCCGTTAATCATTATAAACGAACTATAACTGATATAACGATACATAAGGCATATAACGATACTACGAAAACTGAAGAAAGGTGACAAAGCGATTATACTCTGGCGGAATTGTCCGTTCTTAGTCGTCCTTAAGTCTCCTTTTTTATATGTTGTACAAGAAATGGAGAAACCTGGCTGGTGCCCATCCTTTCTACATGAGTCTCAAAGGAGATGGAACCACTTTTGGGGTCTTGATCATGAACAGCAATGCAATGGGTCAGTAAGGCAAATGCACGATTTAGTTCCTTACTGCATAATTGTGTGTATCGTGTTGATTCACTTTTGTTCTTAATCTTTTAGAATATAGAATACTTGGAGAGAGGAAAGTGACGGTAACTACGATTGGAGGAATCCTGGATTTGTACTTCTTTGTCGGGTCAACCCCAGAACATGTGGTTCAGCTGTATCACAAGGTAAACTGGAAAAAGGGGGTACCGAAAATTCCCGAATTTCTAATCTCGCATTCACTTCATATGACATGCTCTGATTTAATGAGTTTTCGAATATTCGTTACGTAGTAAGGGTAAAGAACCATGACACGTACGTTCTTACAGCTGGTTGGATACCCGTTCTTTGTACCCTACTGGGCCTTGGGTCATCAGCACTGGGCAAGAAGTCTGACAACCCTGTCCGACCTCAAGTCTGCTCTGAAGCAACTTCAAGACGCTGATATCCCAAATGTAGGTTGCGGAATAGCACTGACCTCACTCCTAGTATCAACTGCCTCCTTTTCTCTAAGCTAAGGGGGAGCATGAAAGAAAGAAACAAAGTGGTGTTTTGGCTGTTCTCGACTCATCTATGACTTTCGAGTGTTACTTCGTCCAGATGTGCGAACAACATAGACCGATTAATTTATTTTCGCTACAGGAGGCAGTCTACGTCGATGTTGCCGAAAATTTCAAGGCGTTCACTTTGAAACATGACTATGCAGGCATCCAGGAAATAAGAAAGTGGGGAACACGAGTAATCCTGTTTATGGTAAAGGTCCACAAAACTAAATGAAAAACTGACTTCTTTTTATAACCTTTTAGAATCCCGCTATCAGCATGAGTAATAACTCCGATTATCTTCCGTACGAAGACGGGATTAAAGAGGACGTCTTTGTCAAGAAAGGTTACGGACTGCTCGTCTCAGAAAAGGAAGACATCCTCGTGGGGAAGGTGGGCATTGTATCAGTTACGAACGGACATACATAACGTGATAACTCTTGCAGGCACTTCCCCCAGGAATGTCAGTGTTCCCCGATTTCTTTAAGAATTCTACGCAGAAGTGGTGGAAGAGGAACATTAAAGATTTCGTGTCCAACATTACAGACTTTGACGGGTTGGTTTTGGTAGGTAATATAACCGCGGTACGATAAGAGTAAATCATTCCCACAACATATAGGCAAAGGTTACACGGCTGAAATAGAATAGCAACTGAGCAGATAACTTATGTAACGTAGAGGAGACAATAAAAACCGCTTTCCTGCAGTGAAGAAATGTTCTGCTGTAAAGCACGCTTTCAAGGAGAAGCTCTTTGAATTGAGTCAGCCGATATAATCCATAATTATCGTTTTTGTCAATTCTAAGCATTCTAACAACGAAATCAACCTATTTACAGTGCCGTTAATGAGTCCACAACTTTGGTGACAGCTGCAAGGATGCGTATAATGTCGTTGTAAATTATATTACATTGTAGTGGATTTAACAATTCAGGAGCTCAATGAACCATCCGAACTGAGCACCATGGTAAAGGCAAATGGTGAGTATTGCGCTAATTCTGAAGAGGGAAGATGCCAAGTGCTGCTATGCCCGACAAGCCGCTGGGATGACCCGCCCTATATTCCTTGTAAGTATCACTTTTCCTTCTTTTATCTTGGTGAATAAAACGTGCCGTTACAGTGGCCGTGACAAAGTTTGCCAACGGTTCCCGTCTCCACGTGGATACATTGTGCATGAGTTCCGCTCAGGGAGAAAGGAGAATGTACAGACATTATGACGTGCACAACATCTACGGCTGGAGTCAGAGTTACGCAACGAAAAGGTCAGCGAACGTGCTTCTTCGTACAAAATGTAATTTCATTTGATTTTACCAACTAAGTAACTTCATATTAAATAAGTAATGCGATGAATAATAAACACAATTAGTGAATAAAAGTATTATAATGCTTCTGCTATCATTTTCATTTTGAACCAAGATTACTTACTTGAATCCACGTTGTTTATTTGCCTTTCAGAGCTTTTGAACAACTCGGGACTGCGCGAAGGATCCTTTTGTCTAGCTCTACGTTTCCGTCCAGCGGGCGCGACACGGGTCACGTGATTGAACTGTCGGACGAATCAGATTGGGCAGAACTGAAACGGGCCGTTGTCGGTGATTATCGGGTTAATCATTTTATACCTGGCTTTATCTAGTTTCGCATATTATCGCTCGCTCAAGTGGATATTCGAATTTCGCTTTCTAAATTTCTGTAGGAGTCATCGAATTCAACATGTTTGCTATTCCGTATGTAAGTAGAATACGTCGTGAGATTCGTTTAGCTATTTATCTTATCTGAGGTTACTTCATTTTTTTTTTTTATTTTTTCCTTGGATCCTACAGGTGGGAGTGAATACCTGCACTGAGAAAATGTCAGAACAGCTGTGCAGCCGCTGGACGGAATTAGCTGCGTTCTTTCCTCTCAGTTTGAGTGCCAGGCTTCACAAATATAGTGTAAGCTCAGCCGATTCGAACGCTTACTTAACTTACAGTACGTACAGTATTGAGTAGTCAGTACCTTACACTATTCTGCTACACTTAACGACACTCAAGCCGTTTTGTTTTATGTATTGACCCGACTTTTCACTTCATCAGACACAAGCACCGTCTCTGTCAGAGCCTGCTCGATATGCATTATCAATTCGGTATCAGCTGCTGCCGTATATCTACACTTGCTACTGCAAGATAAGCATGGAAGGTGGCAGTTTCATCCGGCCGCTGTCCTTTGTGTAAGTACGTCGTTATCTTTTTTTTTACCAAAAGCTGGTTGTTAGTTCTTCCTTACAAGCAAAGCCACCTTATCCTAGGTTTCCTCTAGATCGTGCAACGTACGGTATCAGCGAGCAGTTTATGATGGGACCGGCAGTGCTCGTCTCACCAATTCTGGAGCCAGTAGGTTGTCTTTCTTTTATCTTAACGTCGTCATATGGTTTTTATCTCGTTCAGAATGCAACGACTCATATGTACTACCTGCCTGTGGACCAGTGGTACGAATACCCTACGGTAAGTGTAACAAATTTACGATTCTTCCTTAGTATTTTCTATTACTTTTGTGTTTGCTTTCCCAGTCTCGACAGGTCGAAGGATCCGTGGAATTCACAAGCCGAGAAATCGATGAAAACTCTACAGTGTTAGTCCACATGAGAGCGGGTCACGTGGTACCTTTGCAGCCAACACTTGAACGGTCCGCTGATCGGTAGGTGTGACGTCACGGAGACGCAGTCTGGGTATATTACCTTTAAACCGAATACGACTGGCAGGTTCAAGACTCCCTATCATTTGCACGTGTATCCCAAGGGGGAATTTGCTCGCGGAGAGCTCTTCATCGACGATGGCTTTACGCGAGGTAATTTTCTGGTAATAATTTGAAAGCCATTCGTAACAGTTTTCAGCAAGGAATACACAGGTGAAAAAAAAAAAGCTGCATATACAAGTGATAAAAAATACTGACAAGGTGTCTTTCGTCTTCTCACAGGCACCATCGAAAGTCACAGGTACGACCAATACAGCTTCATTTTCGCGCAGGTAATCCTATGACAGTGTCACCACTGGGTTCTCACGTTAGGCAGGAACTGTTACAGCCAAGGTTTCTGTGGTGTATTCTGTTACAGAACGTTCTACGAATCTCCGTTTCGCATCTGAGTAAGGGGGAAAGACACAAGGCGACTGTGAGGAGTGTTCTCTTTCACAACATCGCTCTCTCCCCTACGAGAGTTACGTTTCAGACCAAAGTCCTGCCGGTTGACGCCATCGAATACGGCGCAGACA
>JARGYV010105041.1:0-11797 GCA_029532675.1 Ornithodoros moubata | reverse complement strand
TTTTTTTTTTAAGAGCCCTGAGAATCTGTGTTCCTACCCAAGAAGTGCGTCGAATGGCACTTCTTGGGCAAGTGTTATCACTGAGTTTAGAATATACAATAGCTTCTAGTGAAACTATAGGCTCACAAGAAGATATTGTATATTTCAATAGGTTTCAATATTCACACATGTCAAATTATAGAGAAGCTAAAAGTGATGTTTAGACGTAAATTTTTCTGTACAGTCCTGGCAAAAAGTTTTCAGACCGACATAAATTTGTTATTTGTGCAATAAATATCGATATAGATAGAATATTGTAATTTGTCAGAGGATGATACTAACCAGACCCTCGTACTAACGGAAGTAGAGACAAAATGCAGGCGAGTTGGTAGCTATACATGATGAAAAACTTCGGAGAAATGAAGGAATGAAGGAAACCCAAAGGACTGACACACACACACACAGAACGTACTAAGTGTTCTATGATGTACATGCACAAATAATTATAAGCCTTTTCTAGTCTTTTCAACTTTTATTTGCAGATAAGTCAGTTTTGAGTGTATGCTCAGTGTTTGCACTGTTCGCCTGTGCTTGGTTAGTTCTTGCTAAGTATGACAGGAGAGAGGCTTTCTCTTTCAAAGCCTCCGTAATTCACACTGGAATGTGGGATGTTAGTTCTTTTAGGTGTCTTTATTGATAGCGACCTACATTCGTGCAATGAATGCTTAGAGTTTAGCGGCACTGCCTGTGACCCTGACTTCCGACCCTCTTTTTCGGGGTGAATCACAAATCCTCAGTGGAATTGAGAAGCGAAGTGTTTCCTGGCCAAAAACCCAAAACGTGAATGCCATTTCTCATGCAGTTATTATGCTGAAAGAAGTTATTTTCCTCTCCCGTTTACTCTTGGGAGAGTTGTTCTGATACAGTTTCTTTTCTCTGTGTGTGTTTTCTGGAAAAACAGCAACCGAATCCACTCTTCTGAACGAGAAGCACGCCTATAGACAGGAACTGTGTCGGGAAATTTCACTAATGGTATGACTCGTGGGAACCAGCACCTCTTCGACTTTGAACAAGCGCATTTCCATATCACCCCAATGAGGTCTGAAGCTTTTTGCAACGGAGGTAGCCCACTATTTAACGGCCCCATTTTCCCATTTCTTATCTCTTTATCTAGCCGTGTGGATAATGTAATTTGTACTATATAAAACACAAAAAGGAACAAAAACAAACAAACAAATAATGGTGCTCACGGTTATAAATCTTGAACTAATATATCTGATAAGAGAACCAAGCAATGAAAAAACAAAACCAATACCACGGAGAAGGTAATGTGCTACACGAACTAGCGTATGATGAATAAGGCGATGAAAATAACATGAGCATACGCGCAACAAGTATTAAGATATTGTGTACTCTGTGCAGCTTTTTTCCTTTTGAAACTTGACTGCCCATCTGCCATCGTAAACAGTAATTGTCTGTCTTCTTTCTGCCTTTAGTCTGCGTATTCTTCGCATGTTTGCTGTGGGTCATACAAACAAAGCATCGCTGCGTTATTTTCGGAAAGGAAGAGTGGCGTTGACTGTTCAGTTAGGTTTGTTCGTGGGTCGAAGCACGGATGAGTAATCTCGTTCATTTCAGTCAGTTAGTCTCGTTCAGATCAGTTAGTGAAAGGGGTACCCAACCTGCCACGCTTTGCTTTTATGAACATAAGCCAAAGAAGAAAGATCAGTCAAACGAAAAGCAAAGTGGTCATTATACTCTTACTGTTGTGCCTTGATCGCTAAAGTAGGGGCTAAGTGGCGAAACCTTACAAAAAAATAGAGCGGGTGTAGTTGCGGATCGCCACTCAGGCTAACGCTAACATGCCACGACCATGTTGAGGTTTTGAATTTGCTTTCTAGCTGCGTTCTTAGCTTAACAAATGCCCGTCTACATGTCGGCGTTTGAATCCGTCCCCTCCCACCAAGAAACACGTACTCGCCCTGTGACGCTCCCCATGTCCGGGAAACGAAGCACAGAAAAGCAGGAGAAACACCAGCGTAGGAACCAACAGGAGAGGGAAGCACCAGACACAGGATGTCAATGACAAAAAAAAAAAAAAAAAAAAAAAAACGAAAGAAGAAAGGTTTAATATTAAAGTAAGCAAGACCTGACACATAACAAGGTCACCCAATCGGCCACCCAATCCACTACGCCTGCGACGCAAACTAGCAATCTGACCAGCCCCAACCGCAACCATGGCTCAACAATGTTACTAGATGGAAGACTCTCAGCCGCCGGTGGCCGTTTGTATTCGGTGATGGAAATTGAGGACCATCCGGGTGTCTGCTAGAGTGCAAGCTACAGTGGCGAAGACACTTTCCTCTCAAACTGACGATACCGGCTGCAACCCACGTTCCGTGTGAAATCCGGTGCCAGCCTCATCATTTGTCCTCCACTCGTCTCTGATCCCCTGGTTTTCACCCGTCTCTTCCCAGGTCAATGCGGCTGTTGGTCGGAGATAGAGGCTCTAACTCCAGGATGACGTAAGCCACAAGGGTGGAGATAATAACGATGACGGCTGCAACCTACGTTCTGTGTGGACTTCTGTTGCAGCCTCATGTCATCTCCCCGCTCGTCTCTTCTGTCATACCTCTCATCTCTGGCGTCTTCCTCCAACGTCTTCCTTCAGCGTCCCAATCCAACCTTTCCTCTCTGGCGTCTTCCTCCAACGCCTTCCTCTGGCGTTCCGCTCCAACCTTTCCTCTCTGGCGTCTTCCTCCAACCTCTCCTCTCTGGCGTCTTCATCCAACGTCTTCCTTTGGCGTCCCACTCCAACCTCTCCTCTCTGGCGTCTTCCTCCAAAGTCTTCCTTTGGCGTCCCACTCCAACCTCTCCTCTCTGGCGTCTTCCTCCAACGCCTTCCTTTGGCATCCCACACCAACCTCTCCTCTCTGGCGTCTTCCACCAACGTTTTCCTTTGGCTTTCCACTCCAACCTCTCCTCTCTAGCGTCTCCTCTTTTCCATCCTCTCAGAAATTGCTTATATCGCTGCAGCAGGCCTTCAAGGTTTCAAGTGAAGGTCCAAAGTCGCGGCTAGGGCCAATCACTAACATCGTCCCACATCAAACGAGCAGCGACAGCTAGCCAAGTGCACAGAACGACAGCCGTCTAGAAAAGCATTATTCATGCCTATCGCCCTGCCAGAAAAAAAGGCCCTACAGACCTACGAAACAAACAATAGTAGCCATCCTGTTCAACTCCTAACGTGGGACGTTCTGGGACTTCCGTCTCCATTTTTATTTTCTTCCTCAATTTCAATTTCATTCCTAACGTGGCCATAGGGCATTAGGCCATTCTTCACCGTCGTCTCCACCCACGTAAAAGGCAACGAACTGTCCTCTGACTGTCTTCAATAAAGACCGTTATCTTCCTACGGCGAAAGGAAGTGAAGGAAAATATGTACAAAAAAGGGAAGAAAAAATCGTGGAGTATTCTCCTGCGCACACTGTCCATACGTAGCCTGATCGGTTATCACAACTCTAACCCCTTTAATTATATATGTAGTTTGCTTTCTTCCTAGTCTTCCTCTAATCCCATGATTTACAATCGTACGCAGTGTATTCCATGAACAAAGAGAATAACCCAAAAAATATCTACCTCCTGATAACGAGGTGAGGTGATTCACAAAAAGGAGCGGGAGGACGCTGAAATGTTGATTCCGGTAGCTTTTCTACGTGCTAGATGCCAAGGTCACTATGACGCTGTAGCATTATTTGGACAACGCTGGTCGCACGCGTAACTTCGTTATTCGGCACATCACAAGTGCCAAGTGAGAGCCCTCTTACTTACCGCAGCTTGGTGTTGCTCTCTCTCTCTCTCTCTCTCTCTCTCTCTCTCTCTCTCTCTCTCTGCAGACGTAATGAGAAAAACCTCAAAAACAAGAGGGATGGGGGAATATATACTGAGTTATCTATTAAGCACTCCGACGTTCGTGTACAACCCCGAAACGACTGACAGGAAGAAGGGCTGCATGATTGCATGCGGTACCAGTAATGCATACATTGATTTTTGAAACCGGTCATGGCCTACATAGAACTACAAGCTGCCGTATAGGACTTTCTAACCGTACCGTCCTCCTCCCATTCGTGATCTTCCTTCGCATATCGTGATGACAGCATGCGTAGGAATGGTAATATTACAACCGGCGGCCGGTACTGGGACGTCATAGGATAGAATCCTATACCTGGCTGTGCTATAAGATTCTTTTTTTTTTTTCGGGGGTTCCCCTTGCGAGTTAAGGCGTTCGCCGGCACAGTTCTGTGCAAAGTCATCCCAGTACTCACGTGTACCTTGCTCCGCTACTCTAGATATTGTGCGCGCTTTAGTGGGTCGACTGCGGCTCGCGGTAAACGACGCAACCACCAATACCCCCACCGCGCTATAGAGCACATCGTTTCTGATTGCCCTGAATCATGTAAGGCAGACACAATAACACTCAACATTGCGAATGACATTCATAAAATGACCAACAGATATACTGGTAGCATGTGAACAAACCCGTCATGTGCTTGTTCTCAATTGCATATTGCATGGCGAAGTGGCCGGACCGATGTGGTGAAGCTTCGCACGGGAGGCGATTAAGACACATCTAACGTTACTAAAAGATGCAGACGTTTTCAAGTGTTGCCTACCCAGGCACAGGAACACGACTTGTCCATAGTTTTGGACATGTTGGACACTTTTTAGCCGTAACAACTGTCATCAGATTCTGCAGCTCACCACCTTTGACTCAATGTTGCGTCCTGTTGAAGCTTTCACTAAATCTACATGAATAGTGATTTCAATGTGTTTTCTGTCTATGATGTAAGAACGGGAATGACGGAAAAGCTGTTACCTGAGCTACGGACGCTGCAGTTACGGACTATCTTTTGAAAAGGCAGTTTGTCTTTCCAAAAGATAGTTCGGAACTGCAGCATCCCATTATCAGACGCACCAATAATTTATACCTGCTTCCCTTGTATCAGCGTGTGACAATTTTCTGCATTCATCTGATGTGCATATTCCGATAAACCATTTTCAAGCCCTGTTAGAACATAAACCACAAGCCAAACTGGAATCAGTTCATGTTATACTGAACAGAACAAAACGCAAACGGATACACGTGGATCTGAATGTGATCACTGTGCGTTTTAATTTATCTTTGCTGCGTATCGGTGCTTCTATTTCTACGGACGCACGCGCCCTATAACGCAGGGTGTTTTATCAGGCTAAACCGATTTAGTTATTTCCTGACGTTCCGGTTGATCACATCTTCTCACTCTTATACTTGATTTCCTAATCATTCGTTCCCGATCAAAAAGCAGCTCCGAGTCAAACGCACTCGAAATACAGAGTACAAGATGCTCGAAGAGCGTCTGACCATTTCACTTGACAAAAAAATTCATAATACTTTTACCTGATACGTCGACTTTTTTTTTCTTTTTTTACAAAATTCACAAAGCTAAAAAATGAATCGTAAAAAAAAAAAGAAAGAAGAAGAACGAAAGAACAGTAGGAACTGGTAATACATCAGGAGAAATGAGCATCAAGAGAGTTGTTTCCCACCATTAGCAAAATAAAATCAAGGCAGGTTGCGTTGGCACGTTCAATCCCACCCATAAGTCCAAGAAAAGGCAATTTTCTTTCTCATTTCTCCGACAGATACTTATATGCATTGTCACGAACAAACAGTCTTCTTATACGATAAATTTAATGTCATACTGTGGTCCTTCTGTCTATTTTTTTCCCATCTACTCAATTGTTCGAGGTTTGCTTCCCATACGCTGCAACGAGACGTTCAATTGGAATTACTCAAGGTTGCCTGCCCATCACTTAAATTATCATCGTGAAGTCGATGTTCTTCCTATCATGTGTTCTGTCCCTCACAAATGAGTTTCTGCATGTTGTGTGAGGGTTTATACTGAAAAATACCACAGATAAAGGGAACGATAGCGTCAGATCTGACGTCGTAAGAAAAGCTGTCATTCACCGAAATAATAATCTTAGCGGGACATTTGTTGTGTGTGCATTTCCGAAATGGCGTGTTACGTTTCCAACCTTAGAAAACTTATTTTCGAATGACAACAACTAGGTAGTGATGGCGGTGGTCGGATGACACGTTTAGCCGTCGCAGCACTCTACCTCACTGCATAGCCGGCATTTGATGAGGCAAAACGTTCACACAAACATACGCATGAGAAAATGGCAGCGAAAACTTATGGGCTAAAAAGGTACACTGAAATCTGACCGATGGGTGTCCACAGAGTTACACAAGGGGCTCTTCTGAGGCGCACACGAAGAAAGAAACTCCTAAAGGTGGTCCATGAGATCGGCAGCTTCAAAACACTTGACGGGACCGTGAAGCAGTGCACCTAGTCTTCAAGAAGACCTTTTTTCTTCCGCAATTTCAATTTCAAGACCTGGAATTACTGCGAGACTCAGCGGCTTTTATTTCTGTTAACTAGCCGAGTGTTATGCAGCCATCGTTCCGCTTTCTTCTTTGATGTGTAGGATGTACTAGAAGTATAACATAAGGATGGATCTCAAAGGAACAGAAATTATCCATCAGTGTCCGGGACGCAATCTTTGAGTGTGTCCCATTAATGTCTCCTTCTTTCGGCTCTTTACTAATAAAGACAGCGCCAAGTCACAAAGGGGTGAGGAGGGTGGGGCTTGGAGGCAACAGGCGCTTTTATGCGACCAAAATACTGATGTTCGTTTTTTACTACTTCCATTGTATCCTACCCAAACGCCTTCATCAACCCTATTTCCTATAATCCCTCTTAATGCTTAAGACAAGGAAAAGACGATTATATAACACGATTGTACATAGATTTATATAACAAGTCAAATTTTTTATTACGCCCAAAAAGACCCAGGGCAAATGTATTTACTTGGTATTCCGAACTTTTTCCCAACTTATCATATTTCAGAACGTTATGCTCAAAAGACAAATGTGTTATTCTGAGCACGTTTCGCTCACGGCGTCGCTGGAAGGCCTGAGGGAACGGGAAGTATTTATTATTCTTATTATATTTATTCATTACGGTACTCAACAAACGGTTTAAAAGCTTGGCTTCGCGCCTCAGGGTTCACTTAGCAAACCGTAAAGTCACTTCATGTCACGTCCTCCATCCGTCACTAAAGAACCTCGTCGTTCGTAGAAACTTCAAGCTTCCAATATAAAAATGAAATTTTAAAATGTACAGCACCCTAGGCTTGTGATTTTTCTCCATTGTCATAGCTGAATTCAATGTTTGGCCACTTATCGAAGCCCTGACAGGAAGTGTATAAAAGCAACGATGATCAACAACGGCCAGGCTACGCGGCAAGCAAAACAAACAAGCCTCTTCACAAAGAGCGCATTACGGATACTGATACGGCGCGTAAGGCGCCTGGAAGCCCATTCAAGCATTCTGGCAGTCAATGAACGTGCCAACTAGAATGACCGAGTTTAATTATTTGATTCTGAATATATTGCTTTGAAAGCAGTGATGCTCTATTCAGAGGCCCACTTGCCGCACGGTTTCCTGTAATACACACAATTTTTGCACGGCACCACATGACTCAGATCTCTAGTCTTTTGCTTCTCGTAGACATTATCACGCATAAACCTTCGAATCGAAGGCTTTCCGCCACACGGCTGTAGTGGCATCCGTACCATGAGGCGGGCCAAAAGTACGACTAAAAGGGATCGCCAAATACTCTGGGCGGAGGTCGTGTGAAGTGCAGGCAATACACGCATATTGTTTTTTGTTTAAATACAATGTAATACATGGAATACTTTATGGATAAACCTGTCAAACATAAGTGACAATTGCTTCCAGCATTATGCACTGGCAGGTAATCGATGGATATGTGATACAACAGCAACTACGGCCACAAAGCGCAAATTTATGATAATGCAAGAATCGGTGGAAAAGGAAATTAAAAAGTTTAGAATTTGGGAAGCATAATTTACTCTAGTGGACAATGGAGATACAAAATTCACATTCTTAGGATATACTAAAACAAGTAAGGCTGGATGAAGTGTAACCACACCAGCAGATACTTCAATGCCGATGACATGACGCATTTCAGAGAGCTAGAAAAAGCGTAAAAATGAGTTGCAGATATATAGAAAACGAATATATGACACAAAACTAGGTATTATTAGTCCTAAAACGGATGAAACATATTTTTTTATTGTACGTTTTTCTTACAACCGCGACATTTTAGTTGAACAAATATAATGAGGTCTTTTTTTTTTCTATCTCTCTCTTTCCTTGAAGGATCTAAGTGCAGTACGAGTATCAATGGAACTACCGATAAATTTTCCTCGCGGCTTAACCGAGACACGCTGTCATCGTGGAGACACGTGTTTCTCGAATCACAGTAGTACTTGTTCACATGTTATTGTTCTCATCTCTCCTTATAATCATTCGTCATATCTGTCATTCATATTTTCTAACCAGTAGCGGCCTTTTCTCAATGCGTAGAATACCCTCGCGCATTAGGTTATCATCCTCCATCACTTCCGACGCGATTGTTGTTGGCTACCACTGCAAAGACACAAACTACGGTCTATACAAGTAAACCTGTAAACTGGCTATACCAGTTCTTTTTTTTTTTTTTTCTTCTTCTTTTCCTAACAGTTTTTCACACCAAACAATGGTGCACCCTCTTTCCCATATACCAGACGTTCCATGCCTTGTCAACACGTCGGACGCCTATTATGTGCCCAGCATTAGCCACTCATCACTGCTTTCACGTGACGTATATCCCAGTAGATAAGCCAGACAGCTCAGCTTATGCCGTAGCCCACGGCCTTCACCAGTATGAAAGAAAGTTTTGCGTTTGTAGAGGAAGTAGAAAGGTAGCAGCCATGTGTTCTAGACTATTATCGGGGTTTCCGGTCACTGGCGGCTAGGCAATAAACTGCTTGTTCCTACATGTTCACAGCAGAATTCTGTTAGGTGAGTATACGCATTCTACACTCTAAGAAAGAGGAAGCAACGGGAGACCAACCCAAGCGGCACAATGTACTGAAAGTCGGGTGCGATAGGAATGGTCGTCAGGTGTCTTATCTGTTTTTCGCTGCCTCCTTGACGTGCTGTCAACTAGAAAAGCAACCGCCCTCCCCTAATGCACCCGACATCCAGTGAGTTGTGCTGTTTGGGAAGTTGCAGCTTCTACTCCCTTTCCGTGTCTGTCACTCCCCTTCGCTGCGAGTTACCCCCTGCCCATGAGACTTAGTCCCTCTCAAGTCGTAAGTTTCGCAAGTTGCCCCCTCGTTCCAATAGTCACTTGCCTATCGCTAGGAAGAATAAAGTTAAAAGTGATGAATGAGATCATAATTATCTTGATGGTGTTACTCTTGAATTATAAACGTGTGTCCTACAAAGCAATCATCCAGTTGCGATATTGATCAATTCATGCACCATCCTAGTTGTATAGAGAACCACTTTATTACGTGAAGTTGTCACCCTCATGGAAGAATGTCATATGGCAAGTTCCGTTCTGACGTAATCCCTAACGGGAATATTCCAATGACATTTGAAAAATAAATGGGCTGCAACTCGTGTGATTGAAATATCGTTTCAGTGCCAGTACATATATCGCTCGCCTTCACAGTTGAAAATGTGAGCTATTTTGTGGCAAGGAAGTTCGGAAGGACGTGCTACGTGGCGTCACACTGTACGGCCACGTCTGCAGCACACCACCTTTCCTCTTTTTTATTCCCTCCTGTGTCCCTTAGTGCCCTCTGAATGGATAATTACAGAATAATCATTTATATAATGAAAATATCATTAAAGCATTCAAACATCTAAACTATGTTTATGCCTGAGCCAAAGACAATGTTGCTATGATTCCCAAAACCGTAGTTAAGATCACTCCTTGGAGTAAACTGTAATTTCTTGTTGAGTGTGAAGCCTTACTCTCAAAGAGTGTGTTGTAAGAGGGAGCCACTTACTTCTCTAACGATTCGTGATACCACTTTGCCACATGCCACATTTTTCACAATGTAGGACGCAAGACTCACTGTTCACAAAACGGCAATAGCCCACAGAGGACGTATACTACGCGCATTCCATCACAAGCATTCCATCTAGCTCAAACCAAGTCCCACAATATTACCTACCGACTTAACTCGATTTGAACTTAAGATTTAGCTAGTTTCCTCTTGGTGTGAAACTTAAAAGTGTGAAAAAGTGTGAAACTTATCGACACTTATCCCCCGAATTTCTGCGATGTGACTAGAAAACGCGTGACAGTATCCACAACAAAGTCGTGCAGTAAATAAAAACGCGCACGACTATGTTCGCGTGGTACGCGCCACAGAATAACATGACCCATTGACCAGGCAGAATAGCGGGTTCAAAATATTCAGACAACCTGACCGCTACTTCTACCAATAAATCTCCTCCCTCTTCCTTCCTGACGTAATTTCATTCGCGCTTTGCTTTGTCTTTCCATATGAGGTTGCCTACTTAGCTGCGATGGTCTATTGTCGGCCTTAAAGAGTGCTTCCGTCAGCGACGCTCGATCGCTCGCCACTCAGCACAGCTCCACGCTAGAAATATGTAATTCCTTCCGAAAGAATGAGTACGCTGGTGCACAATGATGCAGCTTTGCGTGCTGTAACGCTCAGCGAAGTATGCGTGATGAAGCGGAGAAGACGCTTGCCTAAAACGCAAATAGAGCATATATGTCCCCCATAATGCAAAACAAAGGCTGAATATGATTACAAGTATCGTGAGGTTAGAAATCTTGTCTCTGTGTACGGAAACCATGTGCACAGTTTGCAAACAGACGGCTTTTATTTGCATTACCCAGGAAAAGATAAAAGTTCGTTCGCACCGTGCCACCTGTGATAGAAGTGGGAAGCGTTATACTGAAATTAATTGTGTCACGCTTGCAGAGGTGTAGAGAACATTTATAATCTGTGGTCATTCTAACAACTTAACACAAGCCAAGGATGACTGAAAGAGTAGGAGAGAGAGAGAAAGCAAAAGATGCATAAGGAAAAAAAAAAAAAAACTGGTAGCAAAGTGACGCGCGCCTTTGTGACACACATGGATGCTCTCTGTCGTGTATCTTATCGGCTTATCAGGTTCAAGCGTCGGCAGTCAAACCACTGCTCACGCAAGTTGTGCTATGATAGGTGACGCAAAACAACTGCATGAATACCGTTCTTTCTAAATATAACATGCGAAAAAGCAAAAGAAACTAACGCGTCGAAAAGTTGTCACCATCGGCACGGACGCCCTAGCCCCACGGCCCCAGTAAAAAATATAGCGCAGCCTATGTACCCGATCACACCATCTCACCAGCGGATTCCACACTAAGAAACAACTGTTGCCGTGGGCGGAGACACATAAACTCATGCAGCGGAATTCACGTCTAGACTCTTTGAAAGATCATTGATCAAAATACAAACATTCTGGACCATGAAACTCACATCTTTTCTTCCTGGCGATTCTCCAAAGACTAAAAGGTCCAGCGCCGCAAAGCCCAACACGCACTTCTCACCAGCACAAACTCGAAAACAACACTGGAATTTGGAAAGAGCTCACCTCGCTTCGGAGGCTCGAGAGTCGAGCACTTAGCTCGACCTGAGCGCCACCGCCGCCGAGGCTGACGTCGTTATCTCTACGTCACAACCTTTTCTCCTTCAACTTTTCCCTCCTCCCGGGAAATTTCTTCCTCCGGTGACTCTCAACCACGGTCCGTGCTCTGAACCCTATTTCAGTAGAAAATGGGCTTTCCTCCTCTGCCGAAGCGTAAGCAGAAGATGCTGAAGCAACGCGCGAGGCTG
>JARGYV010105025.1:0-11642 GCA_029532675.1 Ornithodoros moubata | reverse complement strand
ACCGTTTCCGGCAAATAGGGTCAGTAAAAGGTATCATTCGGAATAGCAATTGGTCATCGCCGTGTTATGCGGTGAAGTTCTGTTTTTAGAGTGCAGTAAGAGCTGGTGCGCTAGTTTTTCATAGTATTGCGCATTCCAGGTCTCTTAACTTAACGTGTGTCCTGTGCTTCATAACACGATTCGCGATAACGCGTACAGTCAGTTTCCTAATCATGTTATCAAAACTGACAGTTAAAGTCCCGAGTGCAAAATCGAAGAAAATTATTTTCATAATATTGTCTCCGAGCGCACTTTCGATTAAGGGTCGGTTGCAACTTGAGCAACTCAAACTGATGTACAAGACTCTGAGACATCAACCACATAAGGGCCTGCTCGGTATACTATTTTGTTCGTTTGGAGGAAACGTCTTGAGTAGTTCATCTTTATGGGAGTAATTCAGTTTTAGCAGCACAGACACGGTGTCTGGAGGTCTTTATATGACTGGCCTGTTCAGTTTAAACTGCTTGTTCTTCTTTTTTTCGTTCACGAATTTGCCTTTGACTCCATGCAGCCCTACTTTCTTCTTAGAATAAGTGTGCAACTTAACTGCGCTCTACTTTTCAGGTTAAAATTAGAAATTATTACAGAGTGCAAGAGGGCTGGAATATCTTGGCACCTCAGAAGTGTGTCCAGATGTCGTACTAGTATCCACCACGTGGCGAACGGTCAATCACCGTATTACTTGTGTATTTGCGTGCAATCTGATTCAACCTCCCCTGATCTCCAAGTATGGCTACCAGCACACGACGCACGTTTACCAAAGGCAACACTCTTCTGGACAAGAGAATTTTTCTTCAATCATCAGGACTCTTTTCTGGGTGACCACTAGGGCGGCGTCGTCTCATGTTAGCCATCCTGAGCGACAGTTGGTCTGACCATAAGCTTTTCAACACGGCCATGAAAATGCGATTCGATGATACAGGTATGATATGACCAGAAAAGATTGGAGACGAAAAATGATAACGAAAGCATCATTCCAGCTTCAACGACCGCGAGCGATTTTCATATCCCTGGAACAGTTCAACAAGATTATCGCCAACCACACGCACACACAAAAGACCGCTGTTGCAAGATACAACAGGATGACCACTCCTACTCAATTTTCGCCCTGAACTGTACGATATTTGCCAAAGGAATCATAATCATCCCCCATCCTACGTCTCTGCGGCCAAAGCTAGTATGTGCCATCATCACGACTTAATGTTGTTGATGTTGTGTTGCCAAAGGAGGCCGCCTCAAGCAACAATCACCACTAGAATGATGCTGTGCACTGATCTGATTGGACATTCCTCGTTGACGTATCAGGTGCGCGAAGTATAACTTATCAATAATGATTAGTCCTAAACGTCTTTTGCGGCTGCTTTATGTTTGTAGTGTACAGATCCCATTGTTCCTTCCAGTCTCTTTGAACTGACGTATAGCAAACAGCCAAGGTGATTTGGCATGAGGCGTTTCTCAAAGCTCAACTCATGAAGGCGAATCTTATGGCTCGCCACAGCACAGCAATACAAAATGAGATCAAAGAACAGGATCGTTTCTCCTGAGAACTCCATAACTCCGTTATCGATCCAGTGAATAATGGGCTTCTACGTTCCTATAGACATCTTAAATGCCCTGCATCATTTACAAAAACATTTGATACGTGCTTTCCTTGTAGGCGAAATGCAATTGAACTTCGGGACAACATGCGAAGGAAACATGTGTAATTGCTGCTATAAGCTGATTGGTGTAATTCTAAACATGGTCACCGCCAAAGACCATCAGTGCTAGCTAATTTCAGCGATGAACGCGAAGCAACACAGCCTCACTTTACATGCTTGTTTCTCACAGGAAGGTTCAATTGCAATCTGCTGTAACTGGTCTCCATTCGAAAGGCACAACTTACCAATGTTGCCATCCCCGACTCGTAAATATACGGGTTCTAAACAAAATCGCCCGGGCATGAAATTGTATAATCTCCCGCAGGAGAACATTCGAGCCCAAACCACATATACAACGTTTGCGCGACACTCCATAAACGTCGAAGAATAGCCGTACGTAGTTATACGTACTGGACTTCAGCGTTTCACTTCTCATAATCACCAACACTTGGTCCGTCTCACCTTTGTACACATCTTAACACGCCTCAGCTCACACAGTGTATGTCATGGCGGCAGATTACCGACTCAACAGCTAACATATTTACCTGGTCTCTGATATTTCGGCAATGCAGTGCATATTAGCCTCCATCCTCTTGATTGAAGGATGACGCCGGCTCCCACGCGCTATGTCGTTTCGAACGAACGCGTCGATATGAAAAAAAAAAAAAAAGAGTGCTTCCTCCAGTGCTCAAGTATGTGCATATGGCTTCATCCTTCAATCGGGCACACCGTAACCTTTCGTGCTTGAAGAGCTTATAAAAACTGCAAGGCAGCTCGAGATATTAGGACACTTGACGTCAACCCGACCGAGCGTTTCAGGCTCGGCCCTGAGCCACTTTCTTGCAGCACCTGGGGTAGGGCTCCGTCGAGGGGCAACGCGGAGGCTCACACGAAGACGAAGAACTGCTCGTGTGTTCGACGGTGTGTGTCTCTCAGTTCTCGGTAGAACCCGAGCGTGCAACCATGGCGGGGGCGAGCACACCCAGTCGCCCACCCGAAAGGTTCACTGAAGACCAGCTGGGACGCGTGGTAAGTGAGGCGGCATCGTCTGGGTGAAGGTGGGTGTGCCTCTGGGGGTGGTGGGGAGCTACTGGAGGGTCCATGTGTAGTGGCCCTTGAGAAGGAAGGTTTGTGTGAGGAGGCGGGCCGGAAGAAAGTGGCGGGTTCTGTAGGTGCGGCTGCAGTTGAACGCAGCAGCGGGCTAGAGTCTCTGGAAGGGCATCCAGTTGCTCGTGGATGGCTGCTAGTCGCTCCTCCAGTGTTGTCAGCCTTTCTTCGAACAGCTCTTGGCGAGAGTTCATGTCTGACACCATCTCGTACACCGAATTTTGGGTCTGTCGTCGTCATTGAGCCGAACGACGAGAGTAGGGAAAAACGAAAGCAAAGCTTTAAGTGAAGCATAGAAATTAGTTTCATGCGATGGTATCGTAACAATTCAAATGTGACAGAACTTTATTCGCAAGCATTTGAAACGAACATTAGCCTAATGCGTCCGGTTGCATGTATTTTAATGGAATCAGCAACACCCTTAGTGACAAGTATTAGTAACGGAAATAATAGTAACAAAGTTTCTCAAAACTTGAACTTATAGCGTTTCGGGGACTCACTGGCTATGCCAGGACAATTAAAAATGGAAATAAAATATACAAAGAATTCGCTGTGGATAGTAGACCGATGACGTTTTTTAACTACGAATGAATGAATTGTACGAGTCATGTAACACTTTCTCACCTTCGCCATGTCAGTTATCGTATTCGCATTGTCCATAAGCTTCCTTTGGTCCATCTTAACCTTTCGGAGACTGAAAGAGACAGAGAAACGTTTGTCTCGAGCATTTCCAGGTGAGTTCGAATGCCCGGAGCGCATGTCCCACACGACGCACCTGTATATAGCGAGAAGGAACTTGCGCTGGTGCGCTCTCACTTTGGAAGGGTTGACCCGCTTCACGAGCCTTGTATTTTTATAGATGAGCCACGTTTCCCTTAATACGTTCGCCGCTGCATTTTTTAGCTGAAAAGAAGCAAGTAGAAGAGCACTAACAGAAAGTCAATTTGCCAACTTTCTATCATTAGATTATTGCGTTCGTCTTGTTTCTGTTTTGACCGCGCGTGAAACAGTCACTGGTCGAGTACGTCATCGCACCGTTGAACAAAAAGGATACAGTTGGCAGTATACACAGAAAGGTTACATATTTATATGCGTAATGGTCAAATGAACTATTGATATATATATAAGAAAGCAAGTCAACAACTCTCAATGGATGTATATTATCGCCCAAGCAGAAAAATAATTTTCGCGTTTAGCCTTAACCTATCGTTTGACTTAATTTAACGTTTAACAAGCGTTTAACTTAGCTTTAACTTTAGCGTTTTTGAAAAATTCGTTCATTGCTTTATCACATTGCGCATTATTACTCTTTAAACACAGTGCCAATGATATGTAGGGTGCCCCGAAGACGCACAGATTGCCAAATATCGGCGGCTTCCAACCTGAGGCGTTTTGCTTTGTGGAACATATGCATATGAATTTATTCATATGAAGTTCATATGAAGTTAATATGAAGTGTCAATGAAGTTAATATGAAGTTAATATGAAGTGTCAATGAAGTTCATATGAAGTTAAGTGTCTCGCGGTCTACGACGCTTAGCTGTTTCTAGCGGCGCCCAGTTTCACATCAGAGTTGTGTACTCACTCGTTTCGTAAGCTGAGTGTCCATCATAAAATTATGAACGTGCTTTTCTGCCCTTGTGAGCTCTAGCTTTCGGGCTATCACAGCTACCACGAGAGCAGTACAACCGGCTCCCTGCACAGACAAAGAAAGCATACAAGAAAGGGCAGGCGTATTTATGACAAACATCACACGAAAGGTCTACAACAAGAATAATTCATGACGATTATGAGCGAGGTAGTGTGCCGTTTTACGGCATACCTCCTCACGGCACTATACCGCTGAGACGATGCGCTGACGTTTTGAACAGAAGTATCATCAGAACAAGCCTATAAATCTAGCCGATGATAGGTGTTTCTAGAACCTGTGGAATAAAACCGAAGTTGCCGAGGTCGAACCATCACTCACCAAAGTAAAGTGGATTTTTCTTAATAAAGAAAACTTTACGATCTGAGGGATGCGTGTTGCACTCCACTTCATCAACATTATTTAATGTTGTTGTTATCTTTGTTCCCGTTATCAACTACTCGTATTTTCTATTTCTACATAGAAAGTACAACACGCATTTTTCAGGTCGTATCTTCCTTCGAAATTTTCAGCTTGAAACCCAAAACGTTGTGGTCTTTTAACATCCTTCACAGTTACCCCTCAATGCTCTCTAATCAGTTATACTTTACCCTCTCGATACTTAATTAAAACTGCACTTCATTTCGATGTCCCTACATTCTCTTTCTTCTTTTCCCTCTCCCACGTTGGCGGGTTCTCTAACCGTGAAACAATGTTTTACAAACGACTACCCGAAGAAATTGAGCCAACACGATTGAACAGATCGATCCTTCCCCGGACAAGCCCAAAGTCCACATCGACTTTTTACAGGCGAGCGAAGTTTGCTAATTAGAAGCCGCACGACGCGAATAACCAACACGAAGGACCAGCGCAAATGGTACGCGTACAGGATACCCGTTTAATCCGTTACTTAGAGAGAAGAAAAATAAAAGATAGAGGAAGAAAGGGACGCAGTCATTAGGGAAGTCAAGCACTGGTTGGCAGGAAAAGGAAATATTGCGAGGGAAATACAATAAAACGTAAAGACGTGTCTTTTTCTTCCGCCGTAAGTCAGCGAGACGTGCACGAGAGCTCAAATGGGACGAAATGGTGTCCGCTGCAGGAGACAATGAGGAAAGGAGAGGCGAGGGAGTTGAGACGAATGAGATAGAGGGAGGCAGGGGGAACTAAACAGAGCCGTATGATAACCACTGTTGGCGGGCCACACCGAAACATTTTGCAGAATGTGAGTATAAACAAGCTACGGAACAGGCGCATCATAAGCTCTTCTTTCTCTCTTTTTGTCGCGGTTCGTATACTCAAATGCATTAGTATGCGTACTTGTTTCACCTCTTACGAGAGGGAAAAGGGGTAGGAGGGGTTTACCATTAATCCTGTAGTGACGGCGATTCCCCTGCCGCAGTAAGTGTTGGGCACAATGTCCCCGTAGCCCACGGAGAGGAAGGTTATCGCTGTTAACCACATGGTGTTCAGAAGGTTTGCATGTTCCTCGTCATGATGCCTGCCAACAGAGAGAAGCAAACAGTAAGCGTCATCATTCTACAATGAAGGGAAAAACAAAAGGAACTGCTTTAGCGTTTTCTGTGAACTACGCCAACGAGGCTGAATGAATGTTGTTAGTAGTCAAAACACCGCAATCCAAAGTACTTTTTCATTCATCCTAACTGTTATATATTAATTGTTATCCCATAACAAGTTGAGTAAGATAAATTCCCAAATATTGCTTAAAGCGTCGAGGCGTTCAATTAAAACCTAGTATAGAAGATTAGGAGATCGTCGCGAATCGGGATTTCAACACATCCCTTCTATGCGGCTTGTTTTCTTTCTCTTCTTCTTTTTTTCCGTTTCCGAAGACTATGCTAGAGCGCGAAAAAAGAAGATTTACAAGAGGTAAAAAGGAAGAAACATGGCAGAAGCGGAAAGTGATTCACCGTATACTAAAGAGGACTGTTTACTTAAATGTGTTGGGAGAAAGGTGCAGCTATCAGTAACACCAGTCAGTGGTCCCGTCGTTTCATTTGTTTGTTTACAAGCACACACTTCTTTCTCGTACAAAAAGAAAGCGCAATCAATTCAGTGATTAACTCCCGTGGTTGTCTCTCAGAGCACTGACCCCTATTAACCAAGCCCATTAGTCTACAACCCACCCAGGACAAAAAAAAAAGAAAAAAAAATCAGACCAACCTGCTGCAAACACATACCAGTGCAAAGCTCCGAAAAGCGTTTATGACCAACATACTAGAAGCCACTGCCTTTTCTCTCTATCGCTCTTCGGTCCGATATTTATAAATATGTAACACGGTGTCTGAGCCGTACCTGCGCACTCACAACGTTTATATTAGAAGAGCGTGCTTTCGTGAGCAGCAACAAAGATGCCAAGGAGAAAAAGATATCTGTGCTGGCCCAACGGGTTTAGCGTTTAGTCCATGCACTGTTTGGGCTGCCTTCCCAAGAAGAAGACAGAATTAGACGGGGTTTGTTTGCTTTTATCTGACATATTTCTGACCGGTGTAACATCGTAAAATTTAGATTTTAGGATTCAGCGCTGTTGTGTGCACACACCTTCTGTGGCTGTACATAACATTTTTAAAGAATGCGACCTTTCAGCCCGTTTGCAATATGGAAAGTACACCCCCGACAAAGACGGGTACACTCGGAAGAACAAAAAAGGAAACCATAAAAAAAAAAAAACAAAGATGCTGTACTCCGCTAAGTATCGCAACTAGAAAAAACCTTCGACGGCGGCAGTGCCAATCCCCATTGAGAACAATATCATAAATTATATAAAAACTCCGAACCGCGTGAGTCCGCCTTTTTGCTGTCGGTAATGGGTTCTCACCGTGTTATGCTGTGAAGTTCTGTTTTTAGAGCGTGTAATTCCTGGAACGGCACGCACCGCAGAGCGCGTAAGAAATCTTCAAACAATTTGCAGCCCATTCTTCATTACTTTCCCGTTTTCTTAACTCGAACTTGCGCATTAGGCTGCTATCGAACGAGCTTTGTTCTTCTGATTTATAGGCGGCAGAAAAGTTTGGAATTGCGTCTGGTAGTGTCCTGGGAGTCCTCTGCTATTGACTGTGTCTCGTGAAGAGACTTCGCGTGACTGTGTGGTTTAGAAGATGAAGCATTTCTTACAAAAAAAAAACTCAGAATGTGGATCATAGATCATGTAACACCCTCGTTAATAAAATCGCTTTAGCGGTAAAACTTGCTCATGTTCGAATTTTTTTTATTACTTTGATTCCGTAGTTAGGAAGAAACTTCGATCCGTAAAGTACCATAAATTATACATGACAGGGCGGCGGACGTGTGTGGAGCAATTGTAAGAATGAACATTGATTTTTCATTTCTTTGCCGTGGCACATGTGTGCATAGTGTGCACTGAAATTTATACGATTTAAAAATATCCGGTTAAGATTGTTCTCCAAGCAGCCAACGCAAATTCAGCAGCCTTACCTTGAGCATTTTAAAAATGTACGGCCAGAGAGTAAAATACGCCCATTTTTCTTCATTGTCTCATATCATATCAACGTGATATGGTTCTAGAAACACTCACAAAAAAGAAAAAAAAAAGACGAAGGAAAACGTGACTTCGTATTTCCGCCTACACCAAAGTCGATTAGAATGAGCTCACACAAAGCGGCTTCATCTAAGACCATATTCACAAACATATTAAACACCCTTTATAAAGACAGAGCAAGGCAATGAGGCTCCTTGAGACGTTCTCATGAATAATATAATAATTCATGTGTAAATAATTCATGATTGCACGATATTACCAGAAAGACCCGCTGTAAATATTCAGAGAGGTCGCATGACGTAGTAAAAAAAGACAAGGAGAGAGAAAGAGAGAGAAAAAAAAAAAACTAACGCATGAAATTGTATGACACAGGGTGCAACTTTAGAAACGAAATCAAATATCTGTTCCCGATTCCATTTAAACTCTCCTCTAGCTACTTGGGTGGCTCGATGGTGGTAAGGAAAAATGACAGAGAGAAAAAACCGGGAAGTTAATGAAAGCCCGCTCCGAGCGGGAAAAATCATTTATTATTATTATTATTATATGCTACATTAATTGCTGTTCGTGGTCTCTATGGCTGGCTCCCTTCTATAGTACACTGAAAAGCGAAAACATGGATTCTTCTTGGATTGCACTTCAACACTCGGCGGAAAAGGTTTGAAGCGGCCCTGAAACATATTTTCGCAGTGCACTGTAAATAGTGGCATTAGAGCGCTATAGCATTCAATGGAAAGTGAGGTACTCCCCCCATGGCTGTCCATTTCATTCACTTAACGTCTCTCATCTCGTTCGAGGGCCACCGGAAAGTGCGCTAAGAAATACAAGGATCAAAGTGGCTAATGTTACTTTGCAGGAATGTTGCAAGTACGTACAGTAAAAGGCGCGCTTCATCGGGTCAGCAGACGTATCTGTTTTGTGTATGCATACGTTCTGTGCAATAAACTATAGTCTTGCTTGTACTAACATAAACAGTGACACACTGCTCTTGAGAAATGTACTTAGTTTAAGCTATTTCGTTCATTACCCTGAAACCACGCTCATCAGCTCTAAATACTGCAAGACCTTCTCGTCCGAGAAACTTACCAACTAAAAACAAACGAACAAAAAGTCACAGTCAAGGCGCCTGTAAAGGGCGCTTTCCCTTATCAAGTCTCTTTAAGAGGCGAAGCAAACTTGCGTTGGATGCTCTGCGAGTCCTCATCAAGCTTGTGTGCCTGTGGCTGAAAAGCGGCATTTTTATAAGCACACCACGAGGACTCTGAACCAGATCACGATTATTCAGCGGAGTCTATTCGTTGCGGTATTTTCAGGCGAAAAAGAAAACGGAGCTACGAGAACCGCTGTGAGCATGACCGCGGAAGAAACCTAATTTTCCAGTCACACTGCGCTCAGAATATCAAGTAGATCACGCGCACTTCGAGCGACACATTTAGAGCGCATACGAGCAGCACGCTTCGCACACTTCACTCGATCTGTTCCATATAAATATTCTAAATGAGTGCAAAAGATGGCAGACAGAAGTATGAGCGAAACGTGGGACAAAGCAACGCTTGTGCTACGTATGGGAAAGTCTTGAAAGTAGCAATGAATCTTCAGTTTGAGGGCATTCCGAATGCTATTCACTCTCTCTCTGTGTTACGCAAACCGCATGAATCATGAAGACAAAGCCCTTTCCCAGCGTCTGATGGAAAATAGCTCGAATCTGCATAAAAAAAAAAAAAAAAAATGTACGGAATCATTTTTCAGACTCCCAGCATTTTTTGTTATTCATACGGCTTTTCTCGTTGCCAAGAGAGACAGCACGAGTAAGATTACGTGTTCGTCTGCCTCGCTGTTTTGAAAGCGCCAAAATGACTTGGAGTCTCAACAATGACTCGAGCGAGATAGCTTAGTGTGAGGTTTACTTTTCCCACGCATCTTACCGAGGAAGACAGATAAATCCGATTTCGTGTTGATTACGCTGACGTCGGAAACATTATTTCAGGGCCAAGAGCGGTAGAAATGAAGAGGAGAGCGAAGAGTGGAGAAAAATAACCGCATATATCACTAGCGGAATGATTTGTTTCATCGGTTCTGTGCAAAGGGACATCTTTTTTTGTTTTTTTTTCTTTCTTTCTGGGCATTCACTGAGTGCATATACGTGCACTATTTTAGCTGCAGTATATTCCGTACGCATCGTCTTTTATGATGTTTCAAATAAACATTTCGCAGAATCGATAGTTCCCAGTTTCAAGACATACGTTGATTTAGGAGGGATAAATATATCCCTGAACGAAAACTAGCGGAACCTAGACTCGAAACGTAGCGACGTCGATATGGTCATGTTTTTGTTGTAGCACCGACCAACGGTGACCATTTTATAGCGCGATCATTGTGATAAGGTTAAAATTCGAGCAATAAATATCAGAGATAAGATCAAATAAAGGGAGAAAAAAGTTGACTGTTGCTAGGACCCTCGTCGTGCTGTACAACACCGACACAACAGCACAGAACCAAATACTAGACTGCAACGGAAAACTCACCTCTCGCATAGTCTCAAAGTCCACGATGCAATGATCCATAAGGACACCATGAACACAAGCAACACTGTGCCCGGACAGATGGTCATTAACGTCTTGAGCACGAAGCGGGTGTTAAAATTAATGCGGTTCAGTGCACCGATAGATCGCGAAGAGGCATCGGTGAAAAGCTTGCTGTGCAGCAACATCACCCTGCAGATGAGGTATAGACGAAGGAACATGGGCAGCGATAGAGTCACGTCCACCGGCACAATGCGCGTGCGCAGCCGGTTTCCGTGATTGGCCAACTTGGTGGTCCATGTGAAATGCTGGTCTCCAGGCACGGGGTGCACAGCGCAAACTACTAGCTCCGCCAGGATCTGCGCCACTCGTCTTGGGGTCATCGCGATGCGCCAGTCATCCGCGCAGTTGTCGATCATGAAGAGCTGAAGGAGGAGATAGGGAACGAGAAGATAAGTGCACAAGTGACGCATGTTTGTATCTTGGCTTCAAGGTATTAGAAATATCATACAAAATACAGGGGACCACTGTACACGAGTATCATCATTATCATCATCACCGTTTACGCAGTTGAACCAGTGCGAAAACTGGAACAAAAAGCTGCTCAAAAAGTAATTTGGAAAGGTGGCAGGCGCCACAGTTTTGACAGCAGTTCAAGAAACGCAAAACAAAAATATACAAAGGAAAAAAGAAATACAGAGCTACTGTTAGTGATGATGAAATGTGAACGACGAAGAACCTAAGAGAGTTAATAGTATTCTCACTGCGAGTGACGTTGCGCAACCGCATTCCTATCAACAACACTGTTTCTAGGAGCACCGAAGACTCTTACATGAAAAGTAACGTGCTGCATGGAGATCAGAGTTAAAATTATGGCGCGTAAAGCACGTCTCCTAAGCCTCGATATCAACCTGAAAGGACGGACGCATCCAGTTTAACCCCCCCCCTCCCCCTTTTTTTTTCAGGGATTAAATCCCGCTACATGAAATGAATCATGTGAGCAACTAAAAAAAAAAAGCCGGGGTCTTATTTATAAAATCGCTTCTACATCCGAACTGTCGCGAGCCGATAAGCTTTCGGAAATCGGGGAGCACAACGTGAACGACGTCTTCGACGCACGAGCGTATCTGTGCGAGATCGCCTGACCAAGGAGTAAGCAACTGCAGGATATTTGATGTGGCGTCAAGTAG
>JARGYV010105023.1:0-10135 GCA_029532675.1 Ornithodoros moubata | reverse complement strand
GAAGTTTTCGGTCCAGCCAACGTACGATGTATCGAAATCAACTAGCTTGCCTCGTGAACTGTGAAAAATGTTAAGCAAGGGTGATGTATGCAAAATGTAGGTACGGTCCAGAACTCAGTTTCTATGCGTTCCCCCATGACATTCCCGCTTTCCGTAATCCCCTGCTTTCATGCTTAGCCAGGAAGAAGCTTCGTGTCGCGTTGTATAACATGTTACCATTGTGTTGTCGTCTGCATATGCCGCCGTGCATACCGTTGTAAACTACTGTGCAGTGTCAGCTGTAGAAAGACGTCGTAACGATTGCATGAAGTCAGTGTTTTTCCATATAGTTGAGGAATAATTCGGTAGACGCTAATAAGATCTGGTAAAAAATGTGTGCAAGGTGATGAGGTGAGTCAAGGAGGTCAATCAGGTGAGTCAAGCACTGTCATGAAATTGCTGTAGGGCATGCCATGTGTATGAACTTGTCCTAAAAGTTACTGCGCAGAAAGCACTCAGGTATTGCAGCGGTGGCAACGTTTTGAACAGCTTTACGATGAATGCAGGACGAGCCCGTTTCAAACGAAACCTGCAAGGGTTGCATCTCTCATATTACGTTCTTTTGACTGCAGATGATCCCCATGTCCTTGATTTGTCTGCCTGCAAACTCAAAAAGTTGGAAAAAAGGGACGGAGTTGGAGTGCACAAACTCGTACTGGACAACAACGACCTTGCAAAATTGGATAATGTCGATTGCTTCCTTGACGTCCAGAAGGTAAGCGAAGAAAAACTCTTTATCAGGGCAGCGATAAAGACGGTATTTTTATTGCACCTAGCTGTCAGCAACCAATAACCAAATCACCAGGATGTACTCCCTGGCACGGTTATCACAGCTGTCAAGTCTAGATCTGTCCAATAACCTCATCGTTGGCATCGAAGGTACGTCAAGTTCAATGGAAGGTGCCTGCACCTTTTGTGTTGTCCGCCATCGAATTTGAATTTGATTAATATATTGTTGATGGTTCAGACAATCAGATTCTTCGGAAGCCCAAGGTGACGAGGAGGGCGGGATCTATAGGGTACATATGTGTGTAATGTCTTGAAAAACGTACGAGGTTGATAAAACATTAATCCTACCCGATTAAGAATTTAATGGGTGTGTTATTTTTGCTGGGGCAGCGAGAGTTCTAGTTTGTTTCTAGCACCCGCTAGAGCATTGGCTTGGATACCTTGCAACTTAGGAACCGTGATACACAAGAGTCTAATGTAAAAATAAACAACTCGCTCTCGAACCAAGAGCTGCTTTGCTGTTGTGGCATCTGTAAATGTTGTAGTTACCACAGTTGAAGCCTAACTGCCTTCATCTTATTCTTTCAGGTCTGAAGGACTTGAAACACCTCGTCTGGGTTTGCCTCGCAAATAACAAGATCAAGGTGCTGCTCTCAATTCCAAGCTTTTGCACATTTATTAAGTCACATATCACTCATGGCAGATGCTATTTCCTGTTGTCTTTTTTCACGAAGCTCGATTTTGCGTATATCTTTTTATTTTTATCGTTGCAGAGCTTGCAGAACATCCAGTACTCGACCACTCTGGTATACCTGGACCTTTCGAACAATTCCATTCCGTCGTTGATTGACTTGACCTCATTGACAAGGTTGAAGGTGAGACCACTTTGAAGCTTAGCTGCTCATCATAGTCAGGATTAGAAAGCGTCCTTCTAGAATGCGCTATTCCATCGCACGTTCTCATAAGGCACGGATCGGATTTTTTTTTTGTAGAAATTGAGAAATAATGTTATATCTTAGAGGGTTACTTTCTTCCATTACTATTCGACCCCTAGTATCTATAAACTGCGGAATATTTGAAACAGTGATCATCTCGGCCTTTAAAAGTTGAGTGAAGCCTGCAGTGAACAAAGAAATAAAGTTGGACATTGCTTTACAGACCCTACTCCTGAAGAAAAACGAAATCACGACCTTGCAGAAAGCGCAGGCTTACCTTCCGAGCGGGCTCTGTGTCTTCTCCGTTGCGGAAAACAAGATAACCGACCTGACTGAGGTAAGCGAATGCGCTTATCGTCCGCTTCTGTACGCCCTCGGCTCTTTCCTTACCGTTTCGTGCGCCCTTTATTAGGTGTCGTTCCTGTCTCACCTCTCTTCGCTAGAAAGCTTCTCCATCAGCGGCAACCCGTGCGTCACTTTGACAGGTGGCATCGTGTATCCTTTGCTTCTCTGGGCACGTGCTTACAAGCTGGAAGTTGATAGTGCGTAGGCTCGGACACGTAAGGTAATGTAAATGGTCACCATTGCCATCATGGTCGAAGAACTTTATATTCTAGAACCCCGTGGAGAGGCTCAGCACGCTTAAAGCAAGCAAAATGTTGTCTTAAATCTTGTGTGTATGAGTCTGAATTAAGGATTTGCCACTTTTGAGTTCCTATGGTTGCTTGGTTTCCGTCCTGCGTCCGTTCCTTGGACTTGTGAAATACGGAAACGTGTTCCTTGTGCATAATATGCGTCCTGCAAACTTTCTTCTGGTTTGCACGTGATAAACATTGGGGGGAGAGGTGCCAAACAAGAGCGTTTCTTTTTTTCTCCGAAAGTGGGAGAAGAATTTCACGATTTCTGGATGGTGCTTGTCTTTCTTAATTATCTTGGTAAAGGTTTTTAAAGAAAGGGTCAGTGAATATTGTATGGTCATGCACTCACCAGAAACTAGGTTCCTCGCCAAGAAGCAGTTAAGAAGTTACTTTTGTGTATGTGCATGAGTGCTCCTCAGCCCCTTAGCTTTAATCTGTGTGTTGACTCTGCCAGAAATATGAACTCTAGTGTCACAGCATTGTACAGCTCATCTTCCTATCCCACAATGTGTACGAGAGGTTCAGCTTTTCACTTTGTATCTTTGCTGGTGCACATACCGCAAAGGGGGGTTGAGGTCACCCCTCCTTTCAGTGGTGTGTGCCAGGCCGAGTTTTCTTTACAGTGAGCTCACAATTGGATATGTTAATTCAATATCACCCACTTCAGATTCGTAACCATGTAACTCCGTCCAAAGTCCTTCCTGCTTGAGGTCTCGAAACAAATTTTTTCCCGCTGCATCTTTAGCGGCACTGTGGAGTTGGGTGTGAAGAAGAATTTCCCTAAAAGTTCGTAGTTATATTATAGATTTTACTGTTGTCGCATGAATTACTGGGCCCTTGCAGATCACTGGCTATCCTAACATCCCATTAGAATGTGTACGTCTTCCCTTCCCAATCACTCTAAGCGATGTTAGAGACCTCCTTGTGGCACTTCATGAGGCATGCTTTCGGAGGCTACTTTGTAACACGTGTAACGATTGAAATCCTAATCCATCCAGAACAAAAAACCCAAACTTGCAAAATCTGAAGTGCGGTAGCATGCAGATTTAAAGCATCTTGCACTTTCAGCCAGTTTTTAGTACATGTTTTAATTTCATCTGTAACAGGAGTGGCTTCATTATTTCTTTCTTCGCTCGTTTCTCTCTGTAAAAACGTGCGCCAAACACAGTGTGTGTACCTTATGTTACAACGATTTTCGGGCATACAGGCAACATCTTAAAAATTGTGCCCTTTAAGGAGAGTGCTGCAGATGCATTGCATTGTTCCAGCCAATGAACATAGCGCTTGATATCACAAGCATGCAGCACCTTGCATTCTTTCATTGTCAGTGCAACAACTTTTTCCCTGACGATATCACGATCCAGTGGCTTTGACTACCGACCGTACGTCATCAACTGGTGTCTGGGGCTGCGAGTCCTCGACGACTTTGTCGTCACTCAGCGAGAAAGGTGGAGAAACTTTTGCCAGGAAATATCTGAGAACATTTCATTGACCTAGAGCATTGCGTTACAGCCTAAAAGCAGAATGGTTGTACAGCCAAGGGAAAGGACGTTGCTTCCACTTGGGAGACCATCTCGCATTGGTCGAATACCTGTCGCAGGTCTGTCCCATGACCACAGCGGACCAGGTGAGGTTTATTTTGGAATGCGCGCGTGTGTGTGTTTGTATATGCCTTGTAAAACTGACATATCTTGGGGACAAAGAGATGCAATACCACAGTGCTCCGATATCTGCATATAGTGCCCGTCGGAGCTTTCATTTTGTGTCGGTGGTCAGTTTGATTGTTGGAGTAGGTCTAACTCTACGAAGGAACGCATCTTTTTGTGAAATACGAGTCCGAGCCCGTTACCTAAAGCTCAGTATTGTTTGGAAAGGTGAAATTTGGAACCTACACACTCGAGAAATGACTTGTGGATGGGATTTCGGATCGGGAGGGTTCGTCCAAGCCTTTTACCAAAGTGTGGTTGCAAAGATTATGATGTGTTCACAGCAAATAATGAGATGCGGCTAAGGAAGTAAACATCACAGAGAAATCGGCAACACTGTTCACTGCGTGAGTAGTTACATTGCAAATATGGTGCCAGCAGGCGTTGACTGACATGGACCCATTTCAACAGTACACCACCACTTTTATTCTGTGACTTCAGTTATACTAGACCACAAAAAAAGTTACAACTTTGTAGAGTAAGTAGCACATGCTCACGTGTATATAAGGCATTCCCTATCATGAGGTTATTGCGTTGTAAAAAATATCTCTTTATAGTACTTTGAGCAAGCTTTGCTGGCAAGTGTAAAAAACTATGCCCGGCCCCGAAAAGATGTTCACACTCTGGCCGAGAGCACTTATTTTTCTCTTGTCCCTGTGACTCGGATTTTCTTGTGACCAGCTCCGGGAACAGTCGGCGGAAAAGACTTATTAAACATCACTCGTGCTAAAACTAACAAGCATGTAATCAAGTGATACAGCTCTCTATGCTGCCATTATATAGATTATAGAAAAGACCAACAAAACGTGTAGGGAAAAGAGACTTGACATAGTCCATGTTGAGGCAGTCAGCAGTCTCTCGTTTGGCCTCTGTCCTTGTGCTGAGTCTGAGATATAGTCCCTTGCATAGTCCGCAATTAACTGCCCACATTGTAGGTAAAACCATAGGTGTAATGGCACAGCAAGGCACATCGTCGTTTAAAAAAAGTTCTGCCAGCGAACGATTCGTCTGGAGAACCACCCTCGCGATAACAGGAGATAAAACGAGTTCATTTCATACCGCGCGAATATTATTGCTTCTAAGTTCAATTCCACAGTTAATCCTACGATCCGTCGTCGTGTAGCGCGATGGGCCGCAGCCCAAGTACACCCGCGAAGGCCTCTCGGCTGGTCAAGCGCGACGAGGTTGACGTCGTCGTCACCACTTCAGGGCCTCGATACAAAGCCCTGATCGCCTTCTCGGCAATCACCGTAAACGGGATGGCGACATCGGGAAAGTTGCTATATTCTGACCGTCCGACAAATACCCTCTGTCTGGGCCGCCGTTGCGTCTTAAGGAAAGTTTGCGGCGACGGGGTGCTGCTCTTTCGAGACGACGAACTCGTGGCGCGTTCGCGCACTTGTTTCTTCCGGTATAAGAACGCATCGTTGACGACGACGTCTCTCCGAGGGCTCGTCTGAGGCTGTGGCGTGAAAGTAAACTCTTTAGCGACCACTGGACCCGGTGGAGAGTTCGGCGTAGCTGGCGCAAATACCGGTGCAACGCCGTGGGCGATTCTCAAGTCGTCACCGTGGCATGACTGTTGGACTGGAGCGGACGTGCCGTTTTTCACTTTACGCCAGCCCCGGATCGTAGACTCGTTGAGGCCGAATTTTGAGCCAGCTGCACGGTTACTGAAGCGTTCGGCGAAGTGGATCACTCGGAGCTTGAATCCAGGGTCGTATTTGCCTTTTGTCTTCACCGGCGTCATCGTTTTGGGGGGCTACGGGACGGGACGCGCCGTGCGCGAAAAACGGGGTAAAAGACCGACCTGCCGCGCTTCGGTTGGCCGCCGCTAGGGTGACTAGCAGACGACGACGAACTTTGTGCTGCAAACTATCTCGCACTGATGGTCGCCGCGATTTTTATCGAAAACTAGATTTTGTAGAATCGCATGGTGGGGAACAAAGGTGTTAAATAGCACCTCGTATATCCCTTGTTACTCTTACCGTGGCTAAATAACGCTTTTCCACTGTATGGGTGCGCGTGGACGTCGGCGGAGTACGTGTCAATGGCTGTCAAGGTCAACTCAACTCGCCAGTTTGGTGACCTTTGTCACGAAAGTTGGAAACTCTGTTAGCAGGCAGAAAAGTCCATGAATGGGTTAGATTTTCGATGTTTCAAGCACTTGTAGCGTCAACGTCCCGCGAAAAACGAGTAGTGTGAATAGATGGAACGCATGAAATCGGGTGGTGGCGGCGTATCTGGGTCAGGAATTCGTTGGAGCGACTGACCCTACATGTTTCGTGAAGTGAGAAGGGACGACCGCTGGTATTCACTGTGCCGCAGGTGTCTCAGAGACGGGAGAACCTTCGACATCTTTCCATACGCTGTTCACATTCGTTTATTCTTACAAATACAATTGTTTTATAGAAAACTGCAGGATTCACTGGGATGGACTAGTCAAAAGCTAACTAGAACAGGGGGACTGGAATGAAAACTGCGTTAACCAACCAAAGCAGCTTCAACCGCAATTCTCCCACAGCTTTCCCCCTCCAGTGCAACTACGCTGCATTGGAAGAATGTCAGCAACTCCCTCCACAGAGCCTTCCATATTGTGCACAGCGCATAATGTTCTTGCTGATGCCGCTGTTATTTGGAGAGTGGTGTTGTGGCAGGATAAACTCTCAATCATAACCTACTCAGTACGACGTGAGAAACACTAAGGTTCAGAGAACTGTGCCCTGCAATGATGAGAACGTGATAGTAAGTTCCCCTTTAAAGAATACATTACACCGTAAGCAAGCCATTACCGGAATACCAAAGAGTGATCGTGATGTTGCCCGGTAATCTACATCTCCTGCCTACAGATGAGCCGATGCAGTTAAAGCCCTTGCATTATCTTCTGTGACCTGTAATGACCCCTTTGTAGAAACAGGTTCAATTCAGATTAAACGTGTCGACACTTTAATCATCAGACGACACCACTTTAAAGAGGGATTGCGGGATTTCAAACCCAAATGTAGTAATAACTTTCTCGTGCAACCAGACTTGTTTAACAAGAGACAACAACATCGTTAACTACGAAACCCAGTGCCCAACAAGCTACATGACGCACACTTGAGAAGAAAGAATGCTAAAAAAGAAACATAATTGAAATTCATTTCCTGAATTATCATTTCAACAAAGCATGGCAACCGTGCAGCCACAGAACAAAAGCTATCAGAAACAGCAGCAAGTAAAAAGCAGAACAATTTCTGCTAGAAGTCGTCAGAGGCAAATACCAGAAAGCATCGGTTGCGGCTGACTCTCAAATGTAGCGGCGCCAACTCGAGACCTGAGCTTGCCACAACTCAAACTCGTGAGATGGGGGACACAGGATGGAGTCGCGTATATTTGACGTGTAGGGCATTGTGAAATATCTTGTTTACCAACCAAGGTGACGTTTGTAATCTCACCTCCTTGGATCAGGTCATTGGGCACCGAAGTCCTCCTCTTCCGCAGATGGCGCTGGAACACCTTTCATTCGTTAGTCCACAATGCTGAAGATTACAGTCTCCAATACGCTACTTACATTCGCTATTTTATGGAGCACAGTATCCGAACTCCGTCCTGTCGTTTAAAGACAAGTTGTCCGCTGTTCAACATTGAAAAAAAAAAAAAAAATGTCTAGCTTGTCTGAGTGTTACATTTTGATACCGGGGAGATGCTACCTGCTTGAAAGGTGAAAATACCATAGTCTTAGACAAAGTTTGGTCCACTGGGGTTCGGTTTGCACGAGCCAAAGATCCGTCATCCGATTTCAAATTCACCCCACAGTAAACCGCGCAACTTTTTGCCATGAGTATGAAAACTCCCCAAAGTCATTTTATTAGGTACAAAGGTGATAAGTCCAAATCATCTGTCACAAAAAACCCGTCGACAACTTGTCAGTTAGAAAACAAAAAGGGAAACGAGACTTGCACGCTATACACTGCTTATTTGCGAAAGCACGGCCGGCACCTGACTGTTCGTTCCGTGCCGTGCCCACAACCGCTTCACGACATCGTCCAACCGTTTGCGGCTGCGGGGTTTCAGGTAGAACACTCCAATCGGAGGAACGTAGCTGGCAGTGGGTTTCTGTTGAGGAACGGTCGCATTGGGACAACCGGCCGTCGATAGGTCCAGAGGCTGGAAGTCCTTAGAAGCCACCACCGGTACCTTCCGGTGGGTGTTGCGAACCAGCGGACTGCAGGCGCTGTTTGGGGACAGGGCTTCCGGAAACATGCGCGCGTGAACGCTCGGGTGGTCCAGGATGGAGGCATGGTTGACGATACCCCTGCCTCCGTTCTGTCCCACTGTTACCTGGAGGTGGTGGTAAGTGTCGGGCGGTCGGGTCAGCAGTCCGCTGTCCAAGATGGTGCCTCGGAATTTTGGGTTGGCCTGCTGCGCGACGGGCTGTGATGCTTGGTTGGTCCGCGGTTTTCGGAGCTTGCTCATGTCGGACAGCAAGGTACGTCTGGGCATCTTAGGTTCGGGGAGGACAAAGTGACCGGGCATCTTGCTCTTGCGTGCCGTCGTCCTTCCCGACAGTTGCGTCGTTTCGTCGATTCCAGGATTTTCGCCCGCTTTCTCAAAGCAGTCATTGGTGCATAATACTAAAGGAGCATTGATTGCGACTGGCGGAAGTACATTTTCATCCCGTCGCATAACAATCCCGTTGCATTCAGTCTGCTTCGCAGACTTCGGCCTGTCGTTCATCGCGTTGTCGACAGGCTTGCCATCTTTGTTATCTTCAGAGTGAGATAATGATGCAGGAACTAAGCTATCTCCATCAGGAGTAGTGGGCATTGATGAAGGAGGCCTATGCAGAGATATCTTTAACTTGAGTGAACCTTCTTTCAGTGTGCAAACGCCAGTGACACTCTCCGGCGATTCGTCGTCTAGTTTCACTACAGCCTTCTTGTGATGGTGGTGGTGGTGATGGTGGTGATGCTTGGGCACACCACCGTCGGAATCGCTGTCCCGCTGGTAATTTGTTCTCTTAGCCCGGTCGTCGGTCTCATCGCTGCGACGCCGTTTCATGGACGGCACTTCGCTCAGGTGCACAGGCATTGTAGTGGTCAACGACGGATCCAGCATGATTACTCCCACACGTGGTGCTTTCAGCTATGAACAACGAAATCCCTGCGCCGATATTGAGTCCCGATATGCTTCGAACGATCGCGTACATTCGTGAACACTAAGCAGCGCCAGAGCGAGCTGAGCCGATCCTCGCAAAATATGCTGGCCAGCTTCTCCGTCCTGGGATATGTGGTTTGTATAACAACGAAACTTGCCTGCTAACGCTGCTGCTGCCGGGTAAACGATGTGAACGGAAGATCCCTACCTTCCTGATAGCTCGTCGTACAAAATCCGTACACGCGACGACGGCGACGTTGTGAGGTCGACATGAACGCGAAAGCTTCTTGTTGTTCGGCGGCTACGCGAGTAGAGAGCTGTCGTCTTCGAAATGTCGGTCGTTTTGAGTTCGTGTTGCTGGATTCCAAGATTTCCGCGGTATTACTACGACGGCGCGAGTCCCAGACGGTTTCTTCGGGGCCATTTGTGCAGCAGAAACAGCATACCTTCGCCCGGGGTTGTGCCGAGACTCCGTTCTTTTTTTTTTCTTTTCTTTGCCTTCCACCCTGCGAGTGTGTGTGCAGTTTTTACTTTCTTCTTGTTTCGAATGACATCGGTTTTGAGCGAGGAGTGGCGCTAGCTGTCATAACCGGCAACCGGAAGTTTTATGACCGGAAACATTCGTTTGAGGCGAGAAGGAAATTGTGGGAGAGGGAACATGCAGAGAAATGTCGTCTGTGATCAATGCACGAATAAATAAAGCGGCGCTTCTTTCGCTCTGTCTATCTTGCTGTTTCCTCTGTGTCGCTGGACCCACGCTATTGGTTCAGTACGATAAAAAAAAGATGATGAAGCGAGATCGCTTTATCTTGTAATGAAGCAGGTTAGTGACCAACTGAATAAATAGTGCACCTGTACCGCGGTTCTCGCGGTTGAGGTTGGGAGCAGGGAAAACAGAATTAATGTTATATTCAACTGATAGGGGTTCTATTCGTGTAGAATAATTGGT
>JARGYV010105011.1:0-16775 GCA_029532675.1 Ornithodoros moubata | reverse complement strand
CGGTACCGCAAAGAAAGCGTCGCCAAGGTAACACTAAACAATCGCGTGGAGGCAGCCAATGCTTGCTTGGATGCAGGCTGACGTCAATGGGCAAGATCCCACAAACCCTTGCGTGCCGTATTGCCACGCTCGCTCCCATTGCAAAATCGGCTTGGGGCGTCTCCTTTCTTTCCTACCTCCATGAAAAAAAGTAACCAGTCGAACAGCAGAGGCACGGGTGCGCATCCTTAGGTACAAGTACATGTACACTGTACTACAAAGTGACAAGGTGAAAAAATAAGAATTATCCAACAGTTTGCTGCGACATCCACCTTTCTTCGCGTATTTCAATATTATTTTGTTTTGGAGCAGCATTACATTCTAAGGAAACCACCCGTTGTCACTATTATGCTTTAAACCACTACATCTGCTCTTAGGTACGACGATGAGAATACAGAGGCAATTATTCTGGTAAGAACTGGACGGTACTGACTGTGCCAACCGTAGTTCATGAGTTGTGGCCACTGGCTAAATGCAAATCAAAAACACTGCGGGCAGTAGCCAATCCAATTACTAAGCCACTTAAAGTACGGAAGATGTTTTTAGAAGTTTTTTTCGTTTTTTAAGAACTCTTCGTGGTGTTCAAGGAAATACCAACACTGATTTTAGTAGGATATGGAAAGTTTGTCATAGGGTGAGTTTCCCGATTTTTCGCTGGCGTCAAGAGCACACATTGGTAAATAGGGTCAACGTAACATCATCGAAAGGTCGTTGACAGCGAACGCTGGGCCGGGTGCACGAGATTTGTTTGTTTTTGACCACTGCACGTGAGGTAGGTCAAGCAATATAAAAGCGTACACATACGCTTGTTGTTATGTGTCCCATTCGGTCGTTCTGTGTACCTGAGTGTGGAACCGAAAATGCTTTCTGACCTGACCATCTGCCAGTGACCGTGATCCAATAGCCAATGACAATGTCGGATAATACTTGCAAAAGCTTTTACTCAGGTAAAATAGGCTTTGGTTTCAGTTGCACAGCGTCTTCGCTGCGCGTAATTGCAGAGTTTACAATCTTCTTGGCTTTGAAATTGCCTTCATACTTCGTGTTCAACATAGTGCTATCGGGAATGGCCGAAGTTAGGTTCTTGGATGAACTGCAGCAACAACACTTCGCTGAGTTTTTGTAGCACTTCTAATATATATATCCTTTTTATTTTCTTGTGAAAATTGCGTTTGTAATATATTTAAACAACCGACTTATGAAGAAAAGGAATTAAATAATGCGCGAAGAAGGTCTCTGCGATATTTGCATCAACAGCAAAACACCACACAAAAAGTCGCGTTAACATACGCACCATCCATAACCTCTAACAAGAAGCACCACCATTCCTAGAAAAAGTAAAGGAATTAACGTCTTCCATTCAGAGTACTAGTATTTTAAAATAAATATTAACCTTACTCTAATGCACAGTGTACAGTGTATTACACATTGGACGTGAGCTCTCATGGAACATGGGTGCATTCTCAACATAAGCAATATGTCCCCAATGGCACCAACCTAACCTTTGTAGCAAACGGACATCATTAAGCATGGGTCCACTGCTATCGTAACGGAAGTGGTGTTCTAAATTACACAGCGTTTCTTGGTAATGTTTTTGCCGACTTCCTGTGGCTCACCCCGTTTCTTTACCGGCTGGCACTGCTGGTCAACGGCCTTTGACCAGACACATTCGAGCCGTCCCACTTGGATGAACGCATTCACCTTATCGCTAATCAGCTCTCATCTGCGAGTTTCGATAAAAGACCACTTGTGTAGTGTTCACTTGTTTGCTGCTCATGTGCGTTATTGGATACACCAACAGGTAACATGGCATTTGTATATTTGCCTTGCATCCTTTATATATGCGCTTGGCATAAAGTCAGTTGGGGTTCCAGCTTAAAGCACGGGAAGCTTGCATGCATGGTCCGCACTGGACAGATGGTTGACACAGGGGATCATGAGGTAGGGCTGGACTACCAGGTACTTCTCAGGAATTGTAGTTTGTGGCACAGAGTCTTCCCTCATGTAACACTTCTACAGCTCCCCAGCTGGCCAATGCAGGTAAACAGGTTCATTGTCGTACGTATCTGAATTTCCAAGGGAGGTGCCAGACAATACAAGGGGAACAAATATGATGAGTGCCATGCTTCTGCATGTAAAAGTGCAGGTCCTGAAATAGCTGGCCAACCTGCATGGCATAAATGCACTATGTCATGCAAAATGCCTCTTATGAAAATGTACTATCAGTGTTGTCATCAAGGCAGCAACAGGTGGCTATCCAAAACACAATAAGTGCAACTAAAATTTGCTCTAACAGAAAAATTATTTTTATAAATGTTCTTGTCACACAAAGATATACCCAGCGATGCTGGGGCTCAAAACACGGCACATGAAGGTAAGAAGTTGGGCTACAACAGCATGCTGAAGGGGGAAGGAGGCATTGGCTACTGCCAGGAAGACATTTCCTGTGCTTGTCGTAAAATATCTGCACTCAGCTGACACGTCGAATTATGCTCCGAGAAGCAGCTTTTATGCGCTGTTCACAGCTAGCTGCATCACACGCTTTGTGTGGTTCGGCCTTTGGACTCTCCATATGCTATTCGCCCTCACGAGTCCTAGTTACTTTCTTTTCAAACTGCTTTCATGGCTGTAGTCTGAGAAAATAAATCGCCTCATAACCTCATTCAATTGATTTCAGACATGAGGCTGGTCATATTAGACAGCGATGAGGAGGTGTCAGACTGGGCAGCTCGCTATGTTCGCAAACGAATTCACGACTTTCGACCGGGACCTGACAAGTATTTTGTCATCGGTCTTCCGACAGGTTAGTAGATATTGCTCTCTTCTCACTTTAACATGCTGCAGCAACATCTGCTGACTTGTACAGGAGGGACTCCACTCGGAATGTACAAGAAGTTGGTGGAATTTTACAAGGATCGGACGCTGTCTTTCAGATATGTCAAGACGTTCAACATGGATGAATATGTTGGTGAGTTGCACAGTTTGGACTGTGGAGGGCAAACAGGGAATCAGAGCGTCTGCTTAAGATATCTGCATGAAAGTGGTGGTTGCACAATTGCTGTAAGACGTAGTGTTATTAAAGGAGGAGTGACTCTTTTGGTCAGTATATGGAAAGGTGACGTGTGCAAAGATCACAAACTCTGTCCTTAACTGAAATTCTCATTCTACCTGCATCACTGAAGAAGAAAGAGAGAGATTAGAGTAAGAGAGACTTACTATGGCTGAGGATTAAAAATTAGTTGCTTTGCCCAGACTTGCTTTGTAGCTCTATTTGGCCTTACCCTTTCTAACGAGGACTGGTCCTCAGGGCTTCCGAGGGATCATCCCGAGAGCTATCACTCGTATATGTGGAATAACTTCTTCAAGCACGTGGACATTTTGCCAGAGAATGTGCACATCCTGGATGGCAACGCAGTCAACCTTGAAGCGGAATGCGAGGCTTTTGAGCAGGACATTTCTGATGCCGGAGGGGTGGAGCTGTTCATTGGAGGTTGGTCACTGCATAGTCACAGTCACTCAATGTTATCACAGGCTCAAAACAAACACATGCACTGAGAAAGACGAAGGCAGTGGAAAGAGCGAAGAACTTGATGCAATTGTTCTGTCTGCAAGTCTTTTTCACACAGGGATGCTAGCCATTATGCGTCACAATTGGCACCCCTGAGCTCAAGAATTCTGCTTTCAGCCTTTTCACGGGAACAGCTTTTTTGTGAAGCGCTGTTGCTTGAGTGCCCCTTGTTGCCCTGAGACCTAATTGTTTGTGAATGTCATGTGAATCCTTTTTCTTGTATAGTAGTGAATTTATTAGCTTTTCATCTTTGATGTCAAGGCATCGGCCCAGATGGACACATTGCTTTCAACGAACCCGGTTCCAGCTTAGCATCACGCACTCGAGTCAAGACTTTGGCCAAAGACACTATCTTGGCCAATGCCCGTTTCTTTGGGAATGACCTTACCAAAGTACCCAAGGAGGCCCTCACGGTTGGAGTGGGTACTGTCATGGATGCACGTGAAGTAAGGTCTCAGGAATGGGAACATACTTATAGTGTTAGCTAATAAGTATGAAATATTAGTGGTCTGAAAAAGAGAGTGATGAGCTCTTCAGGTAGTCCCGTTTGGAAATCCTGGGTAGGGTAATGTCAAGGGTAATAGTATGTTGTTTTGTGCGTAGGTCATGATATTGATTACGGGGGCGCACAAAGCTTTTGCCCTGTATAAAGCGGTGGAAGAAGGCATCAACCACATGTGGACGGTGTCCGCGTTTCAGCTGCATCCACGAACAATCATCGTCTGTGACGAAGACGCCACCAACGAGCTCCGTGTCAAAACGGTCAAATACTTCAAGGGACTCATGCACGTTCACAACCAGTTGACCGAAGAACGACAAGAAGTAAAGACAGACGACCAAAAGGGAGCACAGCTGCAATGACCATCACTTTTAGATGCAGTGTCGTGAGTCAGGGTATTGGAACAGCTGTTGGTCATGTAGTGCACTTTGCTTTTTACATTTGCTTTTGCATTTTAATGTCTCAGATTAAACAGGATCGTTCAGGTATCTCTTGTCGCACCTGCACATATCATTGCTGATGTGAGCATTGAAGAAAAACCATAGTTTGCGCAGAACACACATTACGGATGATGTGTCGATTGACTATGTCTTTTCTCGCTGAAAATCAAAGGTGTTTATTCCTGTTGCAATCAGCATGGAAACTAAAAGTTATCTCCTCAGGAGTAGCTGTGCTTAATATTGGCACAATCTGAGCATTTTAATTTATTCCTGAAAATTAGAAAAACTGCAAGACAGTACGATTATACATTTGTTTATAGACAAAAAAAAAGACACAGTGCAGAAGTGTTTGCATGGATGCAGTTAGGGCGACTGACCTATATTCTGTTGGCCAAATATGCTCCTACTCCACCTCATGGGTGCGAGTCAATTGGAGGACGGAGAGGTCGGCTGCCTGCGGGCGCTTCAGCGTGAGCAAAGGGCTCCGGTCAGGTAATTACTGTGCAAGGAAAATGAACTACGCTTTTCCTGCATTTACCATTACTCTCCTCAACAGTTCTTACACACACATTTTACTTTTTTTTTCCTTAGCATATGACCAACTGGTTCTGAAGGTTGTGGGCTGGGAACTAAAAGGCTCGACACACTTCCGTAGGTTGGGTTAGTGGCACTGGGGACATAGTGCTCACGTCAAGGATGGGGCTACGTTTAATAATGTTGGCTCGTGACAAAGGTTGGGTTAGTGGCACTGGGGACATAGTGCTCACGTCGAGGATGGGGCTACGTTTAATAATGTCTGCTCATGACAAAGGTTGGGTTAGTGGCACTGGGGACATAGTGCTCACGTCGAGGATGGGGCTACGTTCAATGATGTCTGTAACAAAGGTTAGGTTTGTGGCATTGGGGACATGTTGCTCAAGTTGAGGGCGGGCTCACGTTCAATAATGCCGGTTCGTGACAAAGGTTGCCCGTGCCCACGTTCCCCGACACTTGCAGAAACCCGCCTGGGAAAGCAACGCAAGGCGGATGCTAATGTTTTCCAACTGGCCTTACTTATCAAACGCCAATTAGGGCAGAAAAAGAGCAAAAAGGTGGCAGAGAATTCTCCTTCTTCTGCCTCCACCTGTCTGGCCATTAGCCACTGCGGCGGTTGGCCACGGATTAGCGTGGGTATTGGTAAATTAGAAGCGGGCTTTTGCCATTGTGAAGTGGTGTAGAGCGCTTTCGATCTTTTTCACGGTGCCCTAGATGTAGCTTTCCAAATGAGAGAATGGATGCGAGGGTGAAGTGGATTCCGTGCCGGCGGCACGAGGCTTCTAGTACATTGGAACTCCAGACGGAATACAGACGACATTCCAGCTGAAAATGGGGGACCGTTTCACTCACACCGCACAGTGCATAAAGTGGAGAATCTCGATGGCCGCATCGATGCAAGTAAAAGTATAGCGAGGCATCTCAGTCTCGTTATCCACACTTCTTCGCTGCATGAGGAACAGGACTGCGGGCGCCACGGAAGAGCTAAGTGTTCATAACCGGTACGTGGTTGCTTGATGGATGTTAGACGATGCAGGCGTCGGAATCGGGCACGCAGGATGACGGGGAGCGGTGGCAGAACGGGTGGAATAGGGCTGGAGAGAGACATCCTGGCCAGTTCGTCTGCCGACTTATTACAGGGTATGCCCCGGTGACCAGGGACCCAGGAGAGGATGATACTGCGTACGTGAGGAGGGGATAGTGCGCAGATGACGGACAGTAAGAGGATGCAGAGGAGGACTCGTCAGGGCTGTCACCAAGGAAGACAGCCCGACATGACAATCCCTCTCCTTCTGCTTCTTCTGCCACCACCTGTCTGGCCATAAGCCACGGCGGCGTTTGGCCACGGATTAGCGTGGGCATTGGTAAGTTAGAAGCGGGCTGTTGCCATTAAGAAGCCCATTCGCCCACAAACAATTCAAGCTTCTTTTTCTTCTTATTTTGTCACTCCCTTCCTGTTAGCGCCCCTATCTACCTGCTATAATACTAACATTGCAATAAACACCACGGCCTTTTAAGCCTTTGAAAGAACAAAGGTGAAGTAACAAAGACTGAAATCTGGACCTCACTGCTGCGCATTTCAATATGGCAAGAGAAGCGATTTTTTTAAAAGAAAATCTCGATATATTTCGTGCTGTACTCTAGCGACGAATTTCGATTTCGTCGGGAGGAGGAGGCAGAAGAAGAAGAGGTCGACATGCTTGCAGAGCCTTCCCTCAAATGCAACCTCTCATATCGAGAGAGGACAACATTCGGATATATTATTTACAAGTACATTCATCAGCTCGCAGCTACTCTTGATTACAGACAGATCCAACATTTCCCGCCATTTCTAGACGTGCGCGTTGTGCCTGTAGCGGCAATCGTGCGCACATCGGAAAGCGGGTCTCTCTTTTCGATAGGGGCTTTCTTGTAGAAGACGTAGTGTTGTAGAACGAATAAGATGTCAAAGCCGATGCTGACGATGCCCAGACCAAACTTGGTCACGTTGCCGGACAAGGAGCTCCAATCATCTGCGTCAGGGAAAGCGTACACGTAATTGGACGCCCTGGACCAACTTGGAGCAGAGTCAAGTCGGCAAACAGGGAACACGAACAGGGCGAGCGTTCTTTTCCGAACGCTTCTCGTGTGTGTGCTTGTCCTCGCCCTGTTCGTGTTTCTCTGTTTGTCGACATGCATAACAATCGCGCTCCCTTTGCATACGTCCCCTCCCCGCAACAACGAGATGGTCTACTAGTTTATCCTCCCTTTTGTTGCTAGGGTCAAATCGTAAAAAATAAAGAAACAAATCGCCCACTGTGAAGTCCTCTCTGTTTCCAGATGCCATAGGAAACACTAAGTGCAACATGTAGTTGCAAGTCACAAAGAAATAACGCCATGAGCAGAGCTCGGCTCGACACATGGGGAATGCGATAAAGCAGGATTTTCTGGCTGTCGCCTGTCGAGCGGAGGACTGCTCTGGGCGCCTGGTAAGGAAACAATATATTTTTGGCGCATTCCAGGGAGCTGTACTTTGGAGATAATATATGTCTAGTTTCGCTTTCACAACGTTTTGCTGGAGTATGTCTTCACGTAATAGCTTGAGAAGCACGCATAATTCGTTCCATAGTTAAAAGGTCACCTACCTAAAATGACAAGCATTGTTAGTTAAAGGATAGTGCATTGGAAGCAGCTATGTGGTATATGAAGGAATCGTGTTCAGGATCATCTTGATCAGCAGTAGTAACGTATACGTGAACGCTCTCGCAGCGACTATTGCGTAATAACAAGCTCATTAATTATGACGCGTACCTCCTTCAACCATTGCGTCAGGAGGAACAAAAAAATAAACCTGAAGCTGGCCTTACTGTAATTGTAGGCGATGATAAACATCTGCAACACGCTGAACAATCCTCCTGCGAAATCCAGAAGAATGTTGCCTATACTCCAGCCAACGGTAGATTGTCTTCGAAAGTTCAAGTATGCCTTATCGGGTGAAAGATAGACGTGAGCCTGAGGAAGATAAGGAAGATTTGTCTAAAGATACCTGCGGAATGTATTTGATGAGAGTGATGACCAACTTGACTCCGGAGACAAAGCTGAAGAAGGTGAACCACGGGTTGTGAGTGTTGCCCCCGGCTACCGTTACCAGGAGGAAGATTAAGGCTGCCAGCCACAGCGAGCCCAACAAGATACGTGCAGGAAGTGAAACGGTTTGCTTCTGTCGCTGCGTGGACAAGGACGATAACGATTACTCGAAGTATACTCAAATTGGTTTACTCCAACTTCTGACAACGAGCAGGAACCACGGCTTTAGCTGACATACATGTGGTAGACACACTGTGAAACAGAGACACGCGACATAAAAACACTATGAACACAAGAAGGAAGCAGAAGATAGCCCTGCTTTCTAGTTTTAGTAGTCAATTTTTAACTGTCATGATTGGAACAATGAAATATATTGAAATCTGGACTGTTACATGGGAATGTGCTAGCTTCACCCGAATCATATGGTACTCTAAGAGCTTACTTCATATATCAGACACTGAATGGCAGTGATGATGCTGGCCAGTGCGGCGTGAAGACTGAATACAATGTCGTTCACTTCCACAGGAATTGCTCCTGTACGGTGGGAGGACAAGTATTCGACCTGAGAAAAATCTGTTATTCCCGCACAAAGCAATGTGTGTCCCGTTGAGCACCTGGACGACGGCGCTGAAGTAGAGACCCAAGTTGAACGTCGAGTAAGCCAGAAATCCCGTCACGTTGAGGAAGACGAAGTCAAAGTCCAGTCCCACCACACTGAAAGAGGCCAACGTTCATAAACCACGAGGACACATTTTCGGCCCAATATACGTTCCTGGCCTCACGCTTCATTGCCGCCACAGAGCTCGCGGAAAGTCGGCAAAAGTGAGGAATCACGTGACTTGTCTCCCTACCTTTTGCGTATCCAGTTGAGGTAAATTTGGGGGTAAAAAGAGACGGACCATGCAACGAAATAGATCCAGCCGACCACAGCACTAAGGACGTTCAGCCAGCGGACGTTGAAGACGTTCACGTTCACAAAGATTCTGCGTAGGAATCGTACAAGTTTCTCGTCTGTACAGAGTCAAGTGTTCTTTTGTGCTTACTCGGTTTCGCTGCTGCTGACGGCGATAACTGCGTGTCCAGCTATTTTGGCCGAAACGTTGACCCAGACTGTCTGGTTGTTCTTCAACCAAAAGGTCAGGCTTACGGGGAACCAGAGAACGTCACTGCCTTCATACGGGTACACGTCCACTAGCGTCGATGAAGCACCACTGCAATGAACACATGCTACTCCCAACGTACTACGCGTATCCTCAGAAATCCTTCGAGTAGCGTACACGTAGTAGGAAAGACTTCACTTGTGGTTTCAGGGCAAAAAGACACCCACATGAGAAGGCCTGTTCTCTCGCTTTCTCTTCTATTTAGCACAAGCTCGCTTGTTTTAGAATTTTAGGATTTATTCCGTTCTGTAAGTACATAGATCAAGTGGGCAATACCTTCCGAACTAATAATCGACGATCAATAGATCCGCAGCTCGTATGGTCGTTCCCGAATGCTTCCGGTCCCAATTAATTCGGTCTCCTACATATGTCTTTGATTCACTGAAGCGAGGGGACAAACTGAATACCTTTCTGTTTTGGGTGTGCGGGCAATTCTGGGTACTTCCCTCCTCCTACCCAACCGCCTTCCCTGAGTCCCGCGTCCAGCCGCAGCCTCAAATGCTTTGCGGAGACCTTCTCGACACATCGTGTACGAGGAATGTTGTATGAGGAACTTACGTTTGGAGTGCAACGCGGAAGCCGCTACTTTCCGTTACTAATATGCTGATGGTGCTCGTAGACGTTTCAATCTGGGCAGAACAGCCTGAAGTAGAGCACAAACGGCTGTTTACAAAGGGCTGTCTACACGCACGTGCTTTCATAAGAAGTGTGCTCATGCCTAGTGTTTCGTACAATGGACGTTTTATCTCACGGGTCACCGACGGAATTTTGCGTCCATTACTTGCGTTTCTACCAACCACATTGAATCCCTGCTGACAAACTTTCATCTAGGTTTTCAGTCAAATGTAAAAACTGTCAACCACCGATTTTTCGCAGATCGCAGCAGTCGACCGAGAAAACAGACCACCGAAGAGGCTGCTAAGCACCTCACGAGGGATGTAGAAGCGTGCAAGTAAATATGAAAAGTATGATCAACACAAGATAGAGGGCACCAATGCGACATGGACTTCGTCGTATAACCGCATGTAAGAGTATGTATTTTACAGCCGCATTGACGAAGTCCGCTGTCCCGCAGGCGCTATGGTATCTGTAGTAACTGGAGGCGGACTAATCAACTACGATCGTTCCTTTTAAATTAGAGAATTTCGGGAGAATTACAAATGCCTGGCCACACCAGCCTCTTTTAAGTGGTGACCAAAGGACGAAGGTGCATTGCCGCTGGACGATCGCAATGGGTCTTTGCTTATTCAAGACGCAGCACAACACCATACATCCTGGTCGATCAATGAAGACGGATTCTTGGAAATCATGTTAACGCACCTAGTAGTGAGACACAGACGAGCAGCGGCAGCAAGGACGGTGGCGGCGACCACATCTCCTTCCGTCGAGGACATGTGCGATGCGGGTCACATCTACGAGCGCTCAAGACGATGCCAGCTTTTTTTCTTTTTCATTGACCAGATACTACGACATAAAGGCGACCCCTTCTTCCGTTCATTGTACCCGAATCGTTTTTTTGGAAAGCGTATTAAAAAGCGATCACAGCTTGCTGATGACCGGAATGCGCACGATGACAACGGCATGTAATTGTAACAAGAAGGTGCTCACAGTGACGGCACTTCGTTTCTTGTCCACGGGTGTATACAAATCTCTGTGATCGCTAAAAAAGAAGAAGAAGCAACAAAGAGCGGGGTTGAGTTTGGCAGAAGAGGAGCAGCTAGAAGGGGGCTGTTATGAACACCTAGCTCTTCCGTGCCACCAGCAGTGCTGCTCCTCACGCAATCAGGAAGTGTGGATAACCAGACTCAGATGCCTCGCCATGCCCCTCAACTTTTACTCGCCCCGATGCGGCTGTCGAGACTCCCCACTTTGTGCACTATGCGGCGTGAATGAATATTCCGTCTGGCGTTCCAATGTACTAGAAGCTTTGTGCCGCATCACTCTCGCATCCATATTCTCATTTGTAAGGTTACATCTAGGGCACCGTGAAAAAGATACCGAAAGCGCTCTGTACCACTTCATAATGGCCCGTTTCTAATTTACCCATACTCATGCCAAGCCGTGGTCAAGCGCCGTCCTGGCTAATGTCCAGAGAGGAGAAGGCAGAAGAAGAAGAAAGTACATGTCCTCTGTACAACTAAAGGCACCGTCACAGCTCTCGACGCAACTGCCATCTTGCCCAGGTTTGCCGAAAACAGCATCTCGTTTGGAGCCACCACTACTGGCTACTTCCTCCTTACCATCTGTTATGCGCGGTTTATTATCGGCAATTACTGCAAAAGAGACCCGAACCTCGTTCCCACGGTCCGAGCGAACATCCTAGTCCCCAAGTGAAAACGAACAGAAGCCGAACTGCAAGCGACCGGGTGGAGTTCTTGAAGGAAGAACACCCGGGAAGAAAGGGACTCATCCCCGCACCTGACGCCTGTCAAGGACGCACACTTCTGCCATCTTCAAAACAAGTGGTGACCACCCTTGTCTGGTGACTATTGGATGGAAGGCCACATCTCCACCTGCTGCAAGGAGGAAATTGAAAGTGACTGGACGCCGAAACCACAAATGTGGAGAAGACATCCCCATTTGGGGAGAGGGATCCTCGTTAATTGGTTGTGTATATTTTCAGTGCATTAATTTCCCTGTAAAAACCCATGTACATATGTAAATAGCTATCTCCGATTTTCTGCCATGAAAATAAACTTGTCGACCTTTGTGTAGACGGACTTGAGATTCTTCGGATCCAGAGCAGAAGGCTAGGGCGGTGAGGATCGCAACTCCATCCTACTAGAGGTTCATCGCTATATTGTGTTTAGCCGCCCACTCTCCTGCTGATTGATTTGACTGATTACTACTTGACCAGGATCCTGGCAAATGGTCTCATTGGCCTAGTGCCACGTACACCAGGCAGCACAACCCCATGTTTATTGATGATGGGAAGGGATTGTCAGCCAGACAAGGGCCAGGGTGTCATCCGTAATGAGGATGAAGAGATGTGAGGAGTTGAATATCATGGAGGCAAGAAGTAGGTGAGGAAAGAGACGAAGGCTCTAGTAGTGGCTGTGTCAATAGAGGTCGCTGCGAAAGTTCGGGGGAGCAGAGGCGGTGTTGCAGGTGATGATGGGATGCCAGCCAGCACATTGGCATGTTGTGCAAAGAGGGGAATGTGTTCGTCGCATGTGGAGTAGAAGCCAAGGGTTTAGACGACGTTTAGACGAAGGGGGGACACTTTCAGATATGTGCAAGACTGTCAAAATAGTCAAATAAAAGTCATTACTAGATTATTGACATTACTATCCGAGTTCTAATACTTAGTTGATAGACAGGTTAAATAAGTACGTGTGACGCACCTATCAAGGCCTTCTGGAGACAACAAAAAGAACCCATATAATATCCCCCCCCCCAAAAAAAAAAAAAGCGGGGGAGCAACTGCAGTCCCTGTATTTAGTGCGTGCGTATACAGTTAACCGACGTTAATATGACGAAGGCTGTTCCCGCGGATTTTAGTCCTAAAGCGAAATGACACGGAAGAAACTCCCGGTAAAACCTCCACAAAGGAAGTACCATTCAGGGAGCTCTGCACCGCGTCTGTAGAATAGTCTCGTCTCGTCCATTACAAATCTAGTGGACCCTGTAACTGGCAAGAACTTCGTGAAGCCTTTCGTCCGTCACGGAACACGGATCTCCGCACAGTTTCGTTTCCTACAACCCTCGATACCCCCATCAACGGACGAAACAAGGGCAAATCAGAACCGAATGAAAAATAAAAGTAGAAACCAAAAAAGAGGCATTTTCTTTTTTCTGTCAGGATGGCATACCATTCAGCACCGTTGAAACAGTCCATCTACTTATCTTCAAGGAGCGTTTCCTCTTGGCCAGTCAAAGTATAAGTAGTAGGAGAGAATCACCGATTGGAGGCTGAAAAAGACAAGCGCCATTTTGAGAAGATTCCGTGACATAATTTTCGGTGAATCTCGTCCACCTTCGTCTGCTGCTGTGGTGTCGGCAGCAGACTGGAAGCGCTGCGAATAGTCCTTGAGTTCATTTTTTCGGTGTCCTGAAACAAATATTTCATGCCATAATCCCTATGTCACGTTACGCGACTAGGACAAAATGATGAGAAAAATTCTTGTCACCGTCGTGCACAAAAAAGTGACAACAGGATTCGTCGACGCGGAAGTAGTAAAGCGAAGTGATATGGGACTCAGTCAACTGAAATCATATGCAAGTCGCAGGGCAAGTAATCGAGGAACTCAATCGAAAATAAAGACACGATCGGCAGAACAGCGGACTGACCAAAACAGTCGGGACCATGTCTGTAGCTGAGGAGTATGATTAGTGTCTGCCGTGGCAACTGTCCTTCAGTTCCCAAAACTATTATAACCTGAGTAAGATACGGCAGAGAACCGTGAAGAGTATTTTCTAAAAAGAAAAAGTAGATTTCATGTTGGTTCAAACATAGCGCCCTGCGCTTTCCTGGGATTCTATTAGTAAAACACAAAATTCTTCTACTGAACGGACCAGAAGAGACTTTAAAGGTACTGCAAAGTGACTCTGGTGCAGCGTCATCAATTAAAGCGTGCGCTCGATAGTGTGGACCATCAGGAATTTAACGCCACAATTTTCGTTGCCATCAGTACTGCAGAAAAATCCAAGTGACAATTGCAGGCAACAATGTGTTTAGCGTACCTCCAACCTTGCATTGCCCACCAAACATGTCGGCAAAATAGCTTCGCATAGACATAGCACTGGGAGCCACCCTGAGGCAAATCCAATCCACATCTACGCAGCATCGGCAGCCTGGACGGCAGAGTCAATAAAACAAAGCATGATCAGGATACCGTATTTTTCTCCATTTTCTGAAACGTAAACTACTAGATATAAGAAGTTCGCTTGGGAAGCCAAAAGGCTGGTTACCCTTATACCTGCTTGATGAATTGGGGTTTGATTGCTACCAAGCGTTTGACCGCGCACAAATTTCTCTGGGAATTAGAAGTCCTTAGAGTTGACAACTGCTTGCATATCTTGCTGCATACACTTCCTTAGCATCGAATTATTTAGTGAGATTCGCTTATATTACCTGTCTGCCACTTCATCGTACATTTAATGTTGCATATGGCTATTTCAGATTTTGTTACCTGTTTAAAGCCGCTTCAGTGATACTTTATTATTCCAAAGTGTCGCAATTTTCAACTTCGCTGGTTTCACAATTTAGCGGGCGCCATTCCTCTAGCAGACACTTGGGGCGTTCCGGTAACAGGTGCGCGCTAGCAGGCGGTCACGTGATGCTCTTTTAAATTTCGCCAACTTTCTTTTCGGCCAGGGAAAAAGAAAACCGTTAAGGGTACCGCATTGAGGACACCTTGTTCGAAAGCAACTCTGCTTACCCTACTACGTGGGGGAATACTTCCGAGATCTGCTTTTCATAGGCGAGGTGGTCGTGAAGGTTCCGCTTGGAGTGCCGCTGCAACTGCTTGTTTCACGATACCCTGTAGGTTCGGTGCAGTACGACGTGAAGGCTGAGGTGGCCGATCATTGACCGTAGTCAGAACAGGGCCAAGCATGATACCTCGTATTAGCGTGCATCGAGGTTTGTTTCACCGTATAGAGTCCAAGCATACTGGGAGAATCCCCGTACGTGCAACAGCGTTCATGGTTGAGGGCTCTCTTAATAGCAGGATCTGCAATGTTTCCCTCGCTATACCATTCATGACATAACTTATCTTGTCGCTTTCACTGATGCTGGGGTCTGCTTTGCCATAGCTGTACCCTAATTGTTGAATACGCGTGGAAAGCTTGAGGCCGCGTCCGCTTTCACTGGTGCGCTCTCGAAAGGTCACCAGAATTTGGAAATGGAGTCAGGTTGTGCGCAGGAGCGTTGCTGCGAGGTCATCGACACATCACCAGTTGATACATTTCGGCGAATGGAACCAGTAGCCATGGGGGTAGCGTCGTCGGCTGCGAAGGCCGTTTCGTAGCGTAGTTGGATGGAAGGTCGAGCAGCACCTCCACCAAAATGTTGGATCAATTAGTAGGGCGATTGGAAACAGTACAGGCATTTTGGGAGCGCCCAGATGCCAGACACGAGCCTACGAGTCTCACAGAGGAAGATTCGTCGTCCTCATCGCAACATATACAGATAGTACACAAACTTTGCAATATAAATAAAGGAACGTCGTTCTCGAACAAGAAGAAAAGGAATCCCGCAGGATTTAGATGTTCTTCTAGAAGAAATGGACAAAAAGCAACAGGAGGCTGAAGACAGTTGCACGGTACCGCCAAGTTTCAATGTAGACTAGTAATAGAAGAATAACAGATGACTCGAACAGTAAAAATAAAGGTATACGTATAGAACGAGGCTGTATATTCGACATATGATTCCTCACAAGCAAATTAAGGAGGACCTGACTGAAATAAAGGTTGGTTGAAAGAAGCCGCTCGCGTTTTCCTAGCACGTACCAACTCCACTGTAGTAGTACGTACCAAGTCTGTCACGCAATACGCTTATCCAGCATTTTTTTTATTGTTATTTTACGTTTCAGTGCTACTTAACACCTTCTGTAAGGCCTTGACAGAATAACGGCCCCTTTGCACACCAGCAGCCAAAAAGTTGTCAAAGATAAGTCTCCTTGTCAATGCGCGATAAGAATAAGTCTTTGTCTGCTTGCGATAGCAGTGCTATATGGTTTAACCTTGGCAACTGTTTTATCTGTCCTGATTTTGTTATCTGTTCCGTTTGATTCATCGGGAAGTGACAACCATTTGGTTTGGCAAAAGCACTTCTTCTAGCAGAACAATGTACTGAAAGTCGTGTGCATTAGCTATGGTCGTCAGGTGCCTCATCTGTTTGTCGCTCTCCTTCTGACGTGCCGGGAACTACAAAAGTAACCTTTTGACCCATCCGTCCACTCCTACTGCACCCGAGTTTCAGTACATTGTGCTGCTTGGGTTGGCTATCTGTTCTTCGAATAACCACGTGCTGTCACTGCCTAAGAAACGTGACAATCGTACTGTTCTGGCGTGCCCCAGCAACAGCAGCAATGTACAAGGAGAAGAAATAACTTATTTCTGCGGAAGAGTGGAAAGTTCGAGCGACAAAGACTCAGAACATCTTCATCAATCTTCCTGCCTTTGCCACAGAAACGTACGTTACGAACACGCCACGAACGAACGTACGTACGTTCACGGTCACGAACTGCCCTTCCTTCCTGAACCGAACTTTCCTTCTAAATATCTCAGTTGTTTGTTGCTTTTTTCAGCCACTGAATGTTTTCTTGGCCCTTCCGCGACGCTGTTAAGACTTCTAAAGCGGAAACGTCCATCGGAACGTCACCAGGGCCACGTCCTACAGCATTAGTGCTCTTCATTTCTTCTTCACTTGTTGCACGGAATATCCTCCAAACACAATTGCTGTGGAGAAGCTCTGGTATATTTTTCAACAAACCCCATTGAGATGAAAAAAACAACAACAAAAA
>JARGYV010105010.1:0-15370 GCA_029532675.1 Ornithodoros moubata | reverse complement strand
TCCACACATGGTCACACGGGGCCACTGATATCCGGGTCAAAAGTCGGTGGTCACAATTGGGACAGAACACCGGGGTTGTCCGATGTTCGTTCTCGAAACTTTGTTCATGGTCGACGAGGTCAACGAGGTCGACGAGGTCAACAATCGGCGGTCATAATAACGAGGGCAGAATACACGTGTTCTCGTTGGTCCATCCTCAAAATTTCGGTCACAGTCAGATTAACGAGTTGTCATAATAACGAGGGTGAGTTACATGGTGTTTCTATGGGGAAAAAATGGTTCCCTAGAAAACCGGTCACAAAGTGAGGATGTCGTATTAACGAGTGTCATAATAACGAATTTAGACTGTACATTGTGGGAAAAACACATCCCGCCCGTCCTTCGAGGAAACACAACTGCATGCGACAACAGTAAAACTCGAAACAACCTTATCTGCTCTGGGATTACTTCTCCGCTGAATACCGTAGCGTCTGCTTGAACTTTCCGCGGTTGCTACTCCTGGGAGCTCCACATTATCTCCTGGACTTCTTCGTTTACTCCGTTGAGTATCACAGCATCTCCGTGGGCTTCCCCTGGTTCCTCATTTGAGTTCTACAGCCGGAATTATCGGCTCACGTTTGTCCAAAACTAGGGTTACGGGGTTTACGAGGCTCCCTCCAGACGTCATACCTGAGGAGCCGAGCGAAAGTTAGGGCGACCGCCTGTACTCATTTCACTGATGGGTGTCCAACGGTGGGTTTCGAACAATGCACCTCCCGCAGGGCGTACGGACGCTCTACTACAAGGTTACGGCTGAGGTGCTCAGCAGAGAAGTAAGCCCAGAGCAGGCAAGGTAATAAGCTGTTGTTTTGAATTCCGATATTGTCGAATGTACATCTGCTTCCTCGAAGGACGGGAAGGAACCCAGAGAGTGGAACTGCTGCCCGGTGGAGATGGGGGCAGAGAGTGGTTTTCCCACAATAATAAGAAAGTGTTAAAGATGTGTATTTTCATCAGGTACAGGAACTGCCATGGAGATATACCCCCTTACGCCTGTACTAACTGCTACTCTAGACTATACTCTAGAAACCAGAGAACAACTCCACATGAGGGCAGGTTGTTATGCTACCTGACAAACTATTCGAACAATCCAGAACTCAGGGTGAGACGCTTCGGTAGCTAGTACTGTCCAAACTCGAGTGCTTGAACTTGATTTCTCACTCACCCTGGACATGGCTAAACAGACACGAAGGAGACATCAACCGACAAGAAGACTCCACGGCTCTCTAGAGGCTCTGCTCACGCTCTATATGCGCTCGAACACCCTGCACGTATTGCCTGAATGCATTCTACACTTCCACAATCTGGGCCACGAAAAACCCATCGACATCGTCAGGTCCACCCGTTGAAATTTATATTTGCAATTAGCAGCGCGAGATGTCGACGCTCATTTTGAGAAACAGGGAGAGGTACCATGAACCTGACAGTGGTCCAGTTAATGGATGGCAGGTCGAACACTTCGCATACTCGGTCCCAAAGAGTGCGAGGCGTCTGGCACTTCAGAAACGCGTGTTCCGCGGTCGAAAGAGGTGAGATGTCATTTAAGTTGCAGCACGCTTGGATTTTAAATGGTTCTAATATGTATAAACAAAAGCACCGAAATAGGGTGGGGCAAAGGTACACAGCATATGTGCTCCAAGACCAGCATCGAAGGTACTAAGAAGACATTCGCTACCGCTCTAAACGTGAAACCGTACGTACGAAACTGAAACTGTACGCTGGATTATTTTGTTAATATTAATATTCGTAGTATTATATTTTCTTCTTCAAAATTTTTTATCTTAAAAAGGGTTTGAATCTCTTGTCTGTCTAAGCTGCTCAAGGCAATAAGAGCAAACACGTATTAAAAAAACGAAAAGAAGAGACAGTGTTTTGAGTATGAGCATGCAAGATGCCAGAATGACGTCGCATTTGGAGACGTTCACAGAATGGGCTCGTGTTAACTATCTCCTGGAAAGAGAACTGTTAGTAGCTTCTTCCCAAGTCCTACGCCATGATGCCCAGTCCCTCCGTCGTCTGTGGGTGGATGCATTCAGCCGCCGTGCCGGTCTACTGAAGTGCGGTTGCTTTGTGGTGAGCCGCTTGGCGCCCGACCACATGCTGGGCTACATGACGCCTGCGTTGTACACTAGGAGATACATCATTCGGCTAGTCCCCTTTTGGAGACAACCGAGCAATTTTGTGTCATTTGCCTCACTACCCTTTCGTGATGTCTATGCACGGAGACTCAGAAATTCGCGCGGAAATGTCTTCAGAGCCGTAAAGAGCCGAGCAGATCGTTATAGGGCTTTGGGACCTTGATACATTTTCAAGGTATGAACATAGCGATAGTGAACAGTCAACAGGCGTTTGGAAAAATACTGCATTAATTCACAGATAATACTTATATTTTTCACATGTTATGCTTTTTTTTTTTCGATTTTACATCATGTTTCCAGGCCAGAGAAAACAATGCTCACGTACACGCTAGTATGAGTAGAAAGACATGATCTAAAATCGGTATAGCGAACACAATTTTCATTTCTCCTTTATCGTAGCGTACTCGTTCGAACTTGTTATGTGGCGTGTTTGAAAGCTCCGCTTTATTTTCTTCGTACTTTTGTACTTCAGTGTGTCGCACTACCCTTCATTTTAGGTGAATACCACGTTGAGCGCATGTATCTAATGAAATGTACAGCCCCTAACTTTGTTTTCTCCATTGTCACTGAAAAGGGGTCAATCCACGTTATTAACAAACCGCACTTCACAGAAGTAACACAGGGGTTCACTGGAAAAGTCAGCCGCAAGCTCGTGGTCTTATATCTCCGTGTTTCTTTCTTTTCTTTCTTTCTTTGTTCTTGTTTCTCACTAAATCCATCCATCCATCCATCCACTGGGTTCAGACTGGTCCCTAAGCCATCATTCTGATACTATTGCACTCTACCTCCAAATGTACTGGTACACGTAATGTGGAGCAGCCAATAAACTATAGCAACGTTTGCAATGGATAAGCTCAAGTCATAATGCTATTTAACATGTGCATTTGTAGAGCAGATTATCTCGTGCAAGTGGTCCCTCAGCGCACCAGTGTAGTAAAAAAAAAGGGGGGGGGGAATAAGCTATGAAAAGCGACTAGAGAGGAAAAGAGAGGACAGACACTTTCGAGGGATTTCGCCGCGGTCTGATATAGAGGCTGATATCACAACTTCAAACATTCCGTCCCGAACTGAACTGAACTTTACCTCAGGTGTAGGAAAATTTAGTCACTGCGAGAAAAAAGACATGTTTTCAAAGAAGATTTATGCAGACTTGAGTTTTTAACAAAGTATTTGCGCGAAAGGGTGGGTGTTCGATATCTAAATTCCCGAGCACGTTACTAAACTCCGTCGCTAACGGTCTTCGAAGCAGGACCTCACCATCAATCTCAATTCCATCGACAAATTGTTTTCCGGCCTTGTTTAAGACGTCATTATGTTGAGGCTTCGGCAACCAATGTTCCCCTTGTCGACGCTTGGACAAAGACTGTCGAGTAATAATCAGTTTTTGCCTTCTTTGAAGCCGAGTACTAAAGTAAGTCTACATGATAAAAAGATAAGTTTTCAAAATATGCATTTGACAACTAAAACTACCACTTATAATCTTTTTTCTCTCACAATCAATCAATCAATCATGATCATCATCTTTTTTTTTTACTAAATCCATTCATCATCATCATCTTGAATTTTGTTTAATTTATGTACTATGTACGATATGGCCGTACGAAAAGTAACTTGTCAACAACCGATGCCTAATTATTGTTCGTACTCCCTGAAAGTCACTATCGTTAGAGACCATATATGAAAGACCCCTGCGATGATTCGCCTCGCGTTTCGATAGCGCGTCCGTGTTATTTCAGCTTCCGGCGTCGGAAAAGGTCATTCCACGGCCTGATCTCCGAACGCCTATCAGCGAGATTGCGGTGAAAGCTGTGAAATATGGGCGCCCCCTTTTACGCGGTAATTTCTTCGCTGGCAGCGAGACGAAGATTCAGGGATCCCAGCGGAGAGACTGTTTACCTACTGCAGCTTCTTCTTCGGCTATAATTAACTCTTACAGATGGTCACTTGCTGCAGCCGCTCAGATTAAAAAGACAAAAATGCTGACTCAGCAACATATCGAGACAAACGTGCATGTGTGTGCAAGCGTGCGCATCAGGCTGCGGCACCGGATATTACAACGGTTTATCACGGACTCTGAGACAGGTCGACTAGGACTCTAAGCGAGTGAAGGTAACGATAGCCCGCCTGTATATTGGTCGCAGGGGACGGGCTCTTGGCCATTTTCCGGTGGCTTGCGAGTTTGAACGGGAGTTGGTGGTCTCCATCGGACCTAAATGAGCGGGGTTACGACCCGTTAAAAGGTCTTCTACTGAGCCTCAATGTTCAGGGGATTATGGACTGCAGTGCTGCAAAATGAGGTCCACCAGCATCACCGGTGACGAGCGCACATCGCTGTATATTACTTGTCATTTATCTGCTGGGTCAACTGCACGCCTGTCATTATCGCTAATAGGACCAAATAACGGTTGTGTACAACTGCCGGAAAGCGACTGCAAACGTCGTCCTGACAGGAGTAAATGGCCCACTCTTTCGGGGGGATACTTTCGTAGCTTAAGCGAGAGCTGACAGCGATGGCTGAAGTTAAGGATCACGTTAAAACTTTCGGGCTTCACGATGGTTTAACGGTATATAATCTGAGGTGCTAAGTCTATACTGAAGGACTGCTTCGTGTATTTGGCGCTGCATGGTTAACATTTCACGGGAACATGCGAATGATCCCCATAGCTTTTTTCATTATCATAGCGCGATCATTCATTCGTGTCTTTATTACTAGCGTGATGACCGAGTGGTCTAAGGCATTACTCATTCCATGCATAGACCGGGATGTGGTGAGTTCCAACCCCACAGGCGGCTTGTGCTGTCTGGGATTTTTCCTGGATTTCCTCTAGACTTTCTAGACGTATGTCGGCACAACTTTCCTTGAGATCGACCCAGGACGCACACTAGCCCTCCTCCTTCCTGCTGTCCTGTTTCCATCTGCCCAAATCCGTACGCTGCTCACAGCCACAGTTGCTTTGCGGTGCTAATGCGGAATTTTAAAACATCGTTATTATTTTGCCCATAAACGGCAATATGCGTACACATATGGTGCGAATTAGCCAAGAGAACAGGATAAACAAACAAAAAGCTTTCGGGGCCTTACACCTTACACAGGTGCTTCGAGACTTCATGGAATTCATCACTAACACGCGGTTACTTGGCCCTCTGTAGACAACCAAGATTCACCGAGTTGAAGGCCAGCCCTGATCGTACTTAATTCCATTCTCATTTACTCACTTCGTACACCGTATAGTAATGGGGTAGGTACCACAGATACTGCGAGAGAGCGATGATAAAGTTAATACAATAGTCAAACTATAAGCTACACTTTAAAGAGAACCTCTTAACAATGCTCTAAACTCAAGAAAACTATATGAATAAATGTCAGTATCCACTAATACGCTCAAAAAATTTAATTTTGACTGTAAATAAATGAAAGGGTTCACCTGATACAACTTTGACATATAATATATTGCTCGGCATGATATAGTCCTCGTCGAGATATATAGTCGTGTGATATGCCCCTTAATTTTGTCACTTTGCAGGTAACTTACTATATGCACCTGGGGATGCATCTACTTACACTGAGACAAGACTACTTAAGCCCCAAAGTTCATTGTCCACTAAATTTTTTTCATTGCGCAACGGACGAGTCGCTTTTTCTGGCAACTGGCCTCCGTATAAGAAGACATACAGAATGCAAAAGTATCTCTAAACACATGCAATATATATAACATGGAGTAAATATATGTTCAGAGCAAGAATCATTAACCACTGATACAAGTTTTTGTGGAAAAACAAAAAGTTTTTCCCCGAAATTTCTTATAGAAACACATGGAATGAAATGAAGTGCTCATGGCCAAGTTCGAGCCTGCCTCCGCGCCAGTATGTCCGTCAAGCACGCAGCCGAATCAATGGCGTGGACTTTTTTTCACCTCGCCGTCGCTACTACCAAATGGAGCAGCAAATTCACATTGAGATGACAAAATGCCTTGCTGTGAAAAAGCACTTTCATAACGCTATACCATGGTGTTGCATGCTTTGACGTCGACAAGCCTTAAATTTGGCGAATGACTGTGAAAAGTGCCAGTTATGGCCAGGATATGGCCAAACCGTAAAGGCCTTTCTCTTTGTTCTCTTTATATCCTACATGTAAGTATAGGGCAGCCTGTTCTATGCCAAACGTTACGTGGATAGTGAGCAAGATTTCTTCTGAGGCGCGTTGAACAGTTAAGAATGCCAGCAACTGTACCAATATCCATACCTGACGGTATGTATACTCCACAAGAAGAAGAGAAGCTCATTCCGTTCTATATAGGTTAAATGGAGCACTATCCTAAGGTGGGATCCCCACGATATTAGATATCAATAAAAAATAAGTCAATAAATATCTCACTTTGTAGGTAGACTGAGGCCATGCAGTACTTGAATGCCTACACCTTGTTGTCGGATCATGCATGCAGGTATACTTCCACAAATATACGCTTACCGCTTTCCAGAAATCGGGCGAGTGAACGTTATCTCATCTATTGATATGATAGCATTCCGGTACTCTGAATGACGATTGCTTCACACTGTGCTATGCAGTGAAGTTCTGTTTTAGTGTGGAATCTTTGTAAACTTGCAGTTTAAGAGTCACAGCTGCCAAGAACACACGTCGTTACTTGTAAGGGGCGTTCAAGTCACAAACGATGCAAGGTTGGAGTAAGAGAACAACTCCTTACCCGGGTTCAGACTCAGTCACGACTCGGATACAGTCGACTTATAACGCTTGAAGAAGCAGTCTGCAAAGGGGCATTGTGTCACGTCTTGAATTCAGAGGGGAAATAGCAATTATCTAGTGAAACTTGTTACGTCAATGCTTCCTGCGAACGCTACAGAAATTTGATGGCGTCCAACTTGAATCCTCGAACATGTGTAACATGTAATATCGCACCATATTGTATTGCTTTATCTTTTTATTTAATTTCTTTTTTAGAATTATTTATTTAATATGCTGTTTATATATGTTGTTAGTATTAGGCTCCAGACCTCGCTGTCATGCAGTGAAGCGTACGCAGGTTTAGGCCACTGAGGCCTCCAGTTTTAGATCACGTGGGACAGGAGGTGTATATGAGTAATTCCTCAAATATGCTCGCACAATCTGGCTTCCGCATGCCTTGGGCGACCAGTTATATGCTACATGTTCATTTCCTGGAAACTAAAACTCGACTTGTTTTGTTTACAACAGTCAATTGGTTCGTACGTACAGGTACCGTTTGCGTTCATGACAGAATAAAATAGTCAGTGATCTGCATCTGTCATGCAGTCACAGAAGAAGTCTGAGCTTGGACATGAAAAGAACGGACGAGCGGGCGGGTTCCCCAATTCTCTTCGTGCCCAAGCTCGGGCTTCTTCTGTGACGGAATTCTTTCACCAGCTCGCTTGCACTTACGCTATTATATCAGATACTGTTAGTCATACTCATGTCCTATACACAGTACGCAGTGAGTACTGCAGAGTTTGCATTGTGTGATAAGAAATAAATATGACGCTATCTATATCACTACACCGGCTGAAAATAACACATCAGGAACTTGGATAAGAGAGAGCATGTGCACATAGACGTACAACGTAGGTTATGGTTATAGATATACGTCATGGAAAAGGAAACTATTGATTTAAGGATATTTTGTACTGACTTGCACGTTAAGCTTGATATAAAAATTATCAAGCACTTGGATGCGGCCTTTCAGACCATGCAGGGCAAATGGCGACTGCGGACCGCAGCTCGTCTCGCCATATGCAGTTTGCAGATGAATCTGCATACCTCTGCTCTGGTCATTTACAACGCATATTTCCGTGCGTAAGAAGAGGTTGTAATTAAACCGACATGCCGAGAGCGCCCCGACTGTGGAATGCCGCTAGTCCACAGTCGGCGTCCGGCTGGGTTAACTGCAGTTAAGCGATGGCAATTAGAAGCATGCGTGCCCGTGAATTGGCCCATCTGAGCTTCATTTGGGGGAATGGGTGATCGTGTTACCCAGGCCTGCTTATGAATACGATGATATTCCCTTTCAATTAATAAAGATCCCTCCGCCCACACCGCTATGTAATAACTTGCAAGAATTCATAACCATCTCATCAGAATAATTTCCCTCGGCGCTCCCCGGCGTTCTACGACGACTTTTTTCGCAGGTGCCTACGTCTCGTTTGAGGAATATTTGGGCAGACGCCAGCAACTTATTGTCAATTCTTCCGTGTGACCATGACCGCTTTGAATTCGCCAGGTTTACTAGAGCAAATGTGGCGTGGCCTGTTCGTCACGTGTACATTTATTCTGAGCGTACATATCTTGATCTAAACGCGAAGAATAGAACATAGTAGTCTCGTGGTGGTGGTTCTGACGGCTCAGTTGCCGAAGAGGAGGAAATACGTCGATATTCGCTTCCAATCAGAGCGATAAGTCTGAATTTTGATTCAAGATTTCTGGTATTCACATTTATGTGAAGAAAATTACCCAGTTCCCTGTAACACAGTGGTGAAATGAAAGGCAAATATATTTCACTCTGGTGGTTGTGAACCTGCAGGTCTCGCGTAAATATCCGCATAATGACATCTAACCAGTGAGTTTCCAAGACAGATTTCAATCCCACGTATATCATCAAGTGTATACACATTGCGGAGCATTATTTGAAGTGTTTCTGTACATATCCTGTTCACTGTTCAGTATCAGCAATGGGTACCCCGCTGTTTGTTGCACGCGGGTGCCTGCGGAGTTATTTGGCGGTGCTCCCAACCCCAACATATATAATGCCACATGCGAAGTATACCAGCAATGAGTCACAGGAGGCATGCGGTGTCCATTTTGTTTCTACGCGCGTCGTTCGCAGAAGACGTGACGGCCCGGAATCATGCTCTTCCCTTATGACTTCGTATTGCGGCGCGCGCGAGATTCAAAATGGAGGTCGCTCTCTCGTGTAACTTAATGTCGCTGCTGTGATCCAGAAGCTTCGGGTGAGACAGGGCTAAAAACTAACAACAACAACAATAATAAATGATGGTGATATGGGAAGATTCGCCACTCCTCATGCGGTAACCTTCCCCATTACCACGGTGTGTGAAGTGAGTAAATGAAGATGAAATTATATATGATCAGGGATGGCTTTCAACTTGGTGGGTCTGGGTTATCTACAGGGAGCCAAGTAGCCCGGTGTTGCTAATGAATTTCATGAAGTGTCGAAGCGCCTATCGATGTTCAGCAGTGCTGGTGTAAAGTCCCAAAAATATACTCCCAGTGTAAAAGGCTTTTTGTTTATCCTGTTTAGCCGTGTCCGAAGCTTTCCTCTTTCCATGATATATAAGGTACTGGTCATAAGGACATGATGAATGGCAGCCACGACGCCACAGTCCGTGCACAAGCTGGATGCGCAGCGTCCAATCATGTGCCGGAACTGCAGCGTGAATGCGACGTTGAGGCGAAGCCTGCATGTGTAGGAGGGATGATAACGAGCGTGACATTCGGTCGGGCATATGAAATGGGAACTCAAAACTAAGTAGGAAAGGCAGATACGAGAATATGGCAGCCTGATANAAAAAAAAAAAAAAAAACGAAAAGTACAGAAAGGATAAATATACTTCCTTAGTACCCGCACACCAGATCACCAACATGCTTCAAGTGCACTTCATATACGAACAAGGCTTCTTGTTCAACTCCTTCTTAAAAAAACAAAAAATAATAATATAGCTTCGGGAATATCGAGTGAAAATATTTCTCCGCACAAATAACAGCTTTGTTTTATCCGCGGACCTGCCCGGAAAACTATCCAATAGCACACTTTTCATGTGCGTACACGTATCGTGTGTACTATCGTATGATACGATAACTCCTTCCTCAATTTAAGCACTCATCGAGTTCCTGAAGACATGGAACCTAATAAACACTCCGTGACTTTTCGAATTTTTATTCTTGATATGAATCAAGAATGATCTTGATTGCTGGTTATGATCTGGAAGTTCAGCCTTTCTGTAATCCTTTTGCAGCAGTCCCATCTACAACATCACCGGCACGGCCGGCCGCGACTATGCCAGTGAACTAGTCAGTTCAGTTCAGTTGTGCGTATAGCCGTTTAGGCGATAAACACTTGGCTATACCCTTGTTCATTTTGGCTGGTGTCGTCCATAATTTGGTGACCCGGACGTGATTCGCCTCGCTGCTATAGCAACCACGATGGATTATCAGCCCCAGGCCACTTTTATCGGTAACACTGCATCTATACTCAGTACGGGTGATAGTGTAGATGAGGCTGCCACACTTTAGAACTACCGGTTACCTATAACGGGACGGGATGTGTGACAAGCATTTTTACCTACAAGCCTGGGTATACCCCATATGAGTACATATGAGTATACCCCATTCTGTGCTCATATATGAGCACAGAAATGAGACGAACACAGAGCTTGAAAAGGTGGAGTTGCTGCGTTCATCTCGTTTCTGTACCCACACTCAGGAGACTTGTAAGTCGTGGAGTTCCTACATCACCAGCTGCCACATTAGTGATCAGCCATCGACAGAATAATTGTTGACGGAGGAGTACGAGCCAGAATCTCATAGGATTCAAATTTGCAATCATCCTTGCATTCGTATACATATGTACGTCTGAGTGAGGACGGGATTAGAGACGGTTTACTGGTTCACCCTATATATATCAGGGGAAGAAATCGAGCCCTGTGTGTTCTTCAACACAGAACTCGTCCGCAATGTCGCCATCGTGCTGCACAACATGCATCTTCTCATTCATAACACAGTGACTGATTAACTGGAGACTTGTAGGGGCCATTCTAATGCTTACAAAAATAAATAAACGAATATCTAAAGATAGAGCTGAAACTATACCGGAAAGTTGCCTTCCACTCTGTGGCCCGTTTCATTTGGAAGGTCGCGTAGCGGGCGTCGCCAGAAGGTATGCAGTGACGACGTAGTATGTTGCATTTAATAGGGCCTGGAGTGACCGGCTTCTGGAATCATTGCGCCAAATCCTCCATTTGTTTATTTTATTTTTCTTAAACATCCATGCATCAAAACTGAAGTCATGCACAGTACCTTATATGAAGATGAACTATATAGTAGCTTGGAATAAGCTTAGTGACAACGGTTCGCTACACCGCCTTCAGATTCTTCGCAACGTTCTTTATACCACGCTCATAATTTACATTATGAAGCAGCCTTGGATGTAAAGCGGTTGCACAATAACGTCCCTGTGTCACCTCCGTAATGGCCGTGTCCCCGTCGAATTGTGCGAACGCCAGTGCGGCCGCAGCAAACCTTTAAGCTTGAATCACGCTGCAGACCATTAGCGTACCAAAGACTTCCATCCGTGTGAAGTCACCATATAAGAACCATGAAGTCGCCTTTCACTTAATCTCAGGTCTGCACGATGTTTACGTAAACCAAGTGGTTTCACCATCAACGCGCGGTTTCTTGGGACTGAAAAACGAAGTCCTTTCACTTAGCCAAGTACTGCACACACATACGCAAGAAATGATGACACAAGACAGTTGCGCAGTCTCTTAATCTCTGGCAGATGCCTAAGGGAGCGGTCAATGAACATAAAGGCATCAAAATACATGTGACGATGCTGTCCGCACACGGCAATGTATGGGGTTCAATGAATGACGTCATGAAGCGCTGCAGTCGAGCAAAGCCCATATTACCAAGGTCTATACAAAAGAGAATGACGCGATACGATGTATAGAAAACGTCGCACGTCGTAGATGGCGTACGTATCGATTTGCAGGAGCCGAAGGCACTTAAGAGTGACACTTAAATTTAAGGGCCTTTTGTACGGCGCAAGTCGACTCCGAATAGAGTAGTTTTCCGTCGAAAGGGCTGTCGAGAGCCTCAATCAAGTTCGATTTTTGAACTGCGGATGTGCTACGCATTCTTCCATCAATTAGCCACAAGATCGTTGTTGGCACCAAGGTAAAGAAACGAAGTGTGCAGACTTGCATACGTGTGCACTCAGCGATGAAAGAAGCAGAATCCAGTCCAATTCCTTTTAAAAGAAAACCATTTGAATGTCACGTTGACAGCAGCAGAGGATATTCTCGTTGAACGTGAGAAGAAGATGCAGGCAAACTGCATGGAGTACTTCGTATAGTGTTAATGTTTCTTGTCTCTCGCTCTCACATCGCGAAGAATATTCTGGTCTATTTAAAGCAGGTTTCGTGAGCGCACTCCACATGGGCTATTTTGTATAGCGCATTGATGCATACTGCATTTCGTTCAGAAGCAGTGTATACATGAACATAATTTGTATTGTACTTGGCGAAAAACAAACACTTTTTTAAGTTTTAGCACGTGTGACTAAAAGAAACACGAACATTAAGATGTTAACTGCTGCATTGGGCCAGCAAATCCAGATTTGTTGCCATAACATAGTGCCTCCTACCTTGAGATCAAGGGCAGCTAAGGCAGGACAGAGGGATGGCGGTTCGACATGGTGCCACACTTTTCGCCAGTTGCCTTTAAAAGCGAAGAATGTTTAGCATAGAGCGCATCAATGGTCACGCATTTGACCATTCATTATTCTTTATTACATTTTATATATAACGAGATATAACGCCACCATTTACAAGTGCTGCAAAGCGGCTCGGGTGGAGCGTCATGAGTTGTGCGTGCTTGATAGCGTGAAGGGCATCGGGAACCTGACGCCACAGTTTTCGTTCCAATCAGTTACGTATTGAATCGAAAATTGTAGGCAATAATGTGTCTACAGAACCTCCAACCTAGCACTGCCCACCACATGTGACGGTAAACACTGGGGGCTACCCACAACCAAATCCAATCCAATCCACATGTATGCAGCATCGGCAGTAGGAACGGCAGAGTGAGTAAAAGAAAGCGTGATGAAATGAGCAGGATCACGTATTTTTCTTATATTTACTTTCAGCAACTGAAAATGCTAAATATCTCTATCTAAATATCTAAATACCTCGATTCGAAATAAAAAAAAAAGCTGGTTAGGAAGCAACAAATCACAACAAAAAAGTTTTGGGACATGTATACACTGTTGCCTGATCAATTGGGGTTTGTTTGCCACCAGGCGTCGTACTCCGCAATTTCGCTGCAATTTGTCTGCGGATGAAAAATATATTTAGAATTGACTGTCGCACGCGCAACTTGTTGCATACAGTTCATTAGCATGGAATTATTATTTAATGAGGCCCGCTTGTACTATACCTGCCTGCCACTTTAGTACCTTTAACAACACCATACATTGCCAGTTTTTGCCTTATATTAGCCACAATTACAATGGGTGAATGAGGCACATACGCTGAGGCAATAATGAGTCAATGTATAGGACATAAATGTTAAGGCTTCGCTGCCTGTCGCGGTTTTTCTTATTGCTTATTTTGGTTTTATTAGCCTTTCTTGTTTTGTTGTAGGGCTCTTTTTGTTTCTTTTTTTTTTCGTACTTTTGTATACGGCAACATTGGCAAATCAACGTCCCAATCCTATAGTTGTCAGAATAAACAGAAATAAACACCCATTTGACTTTCTTTTGTCTTGTTTTATTTTCTCACGGAATGTCAACAAATTCCGCATGAACGCCCATGTGCTTCAACAATTGGGGCTGAGTTAAAATCCTGACTACGGCAGAAAGTTGTAAGGCTTCACCTAAACAAGCACTGACAACAGATATTCTTCAATTCATCTTTTTATTTCTGTGTTTGCAAATCCCTCAGTGATGTTTCAATAATTACGTCCACAAAATAAACAAGGGTGTGTCAAGGGCTTCTAAGCGTGCGAAAGAAGCGGTCACTTTTAAAAATAAGGTTGTGAAAATGCTCTAACTCCTGCTCTTACAACATCTCAGTGCGTGGCAGTTAGTATACACTCATGAGGCAATTACTACCATTTAGCAATAAGAGAGGGAGTAAAGTGAGCAGATACTATATACTGCCCTTGAATTCGCTATACCATGCAGGAAGGCCTATAGTGAACGTATAAGGCCGAAATCAACTATCGAAAGAAGCATAGTATCTGTTGTGCATGCACGCACTGGGTAACGGTGCTTGCTGTGGCGACGAAATATGTTTACCGTATGCCTTTCGTGTACAAGAATTTATAATTAATACCAATACTATTGTTTTAATCAGTGATGATTATGCTGTTATTTATATTTAGTGTTTATTTATATTATATTAATATTATATAGAAACTATTGATGTTTAATATTTACACATTTTATCACATTTACACGCATTTTTAGTTTAATATCAGTTAATATTAATATTATACTTAGTCTGTAATAAACATTTTCATATTTGACTTCTGAGGATTAGCACGTCTGCGGAAGTGACGTCTCTTCCGCATATACGCCATGTGCCACATTATATTATTGATTTAATATATATATATATGTGTGTATATAATGTATATATATCCCATCCAACAAGATTATATACATGTATATAATCTTGTTGGATGGGATAAGCTGAAGCCCCTCATGCACATAATCTTGCGAAATGCAATCATGCCGGAAATAAGCACATATACTTCCTTTCGAACGTAATGTCGTTGATTCCCGCACGTTACAACGACATGAATATCTCCATCCTATATTTTTCTTCCCAAGTTCTTAACAATAGCCGCACAATGTATCCGCCAAAGCATGCTCGAGATGCTTTGTGTGTCTTTCTTTGCGCGTGTAAACAGCCGTGGCAACGAACGTCACCGTATGGGACTCTCAGAACGAACCTTGATTTCAGTATACAGTTTTCCTTGTTGAAAATAGAGGATACGCATTCGAGGCAAAGACGTGCAAACCTGATTCCTCCTGAAGTCCGAAGCTTTGTATAAGGCAGTATAACTATAAGCAGAGCGTATACATGCGCCAATAAGTTCAGGCCCAACATTTCTGGCAAACATATACGTACAATGTCCCCGTATTGTACTTCTCGACAATGGCGCATTTTCGTGTGTTCCCTGCTTAGTTGCCGGACGCCATGGAGGTATCTTGACACCAGAACTTGCGCTATGACGCTTTAGAAATTGAGACAATGCAAGGTAAGCAACAGGGATGGTGCACGGGTGTAGGCTTGACGTCGGTCTTCCGAAACTGAAAATGTACCGCGACACTTGCTGCTCATACACTCTAAAAACAGAACTTCACCGCATAACACGGCGATGACCCCATCTGCCGGAAACGGCGGGCGTACGCCTTTTTTGT
>JARGYV010105003.1:0-25478 GCA_029532675.1 Ornithodoros moubata | reverse complement strand
CCACGGAAGGTTTAATGATGTACTCATATTTGTACTCTAATAAGCCCTAAATGGAATTAATGTATGTATATGTTGTGTTAAGTTGGGGTTTAAATAACAAAGTGGATATCAGAGTAATGAAAATGTTTTCTCTCATCACTAAACAGTTATATTTCATGTGGTTCCTATATGGAGATAGCACCCTACCGAGTGATTATAGCTGCCGGTTTTTCTGCATTTATTTTGGCACGAACGTTATAAACTTCCGAAAATATCAAAATTTGTAAAACATAAAAATGCAGAAAAACACCTGCCGAATCATTTCAGGAATAAATGCCGAAAATGCTGTACCCTAATGATAAGGTATGTTCATAGTGGTATTATGTTTGTCTAGTGTGCATGTTTGAATGTAATGAGCTGAATTTATACCAAGTTTACCAAAGTAAAGCAAAGACATAAATTTAAGTCTGGCACACTTTCTTCAATGAGATAGGGATTTCAAGTTAGCACCCGACAACACTAGCGATAGATAACTTTGACTGTTATAATATTGAAAGTGAATCTCGGAGCCAACCTTGGAAATTTTTCCAAGTTTTAGCTGCCGTACCAGAGTCCCGAGTCCATACCGAATCCCATACCATACAAGCATATTCAATTTAGGATCAAGCTATAGACTTGAAAGTGATTAGTTTAAGAACTTTTAAAGTATTTTTCAGCTTTTCAAAATCAAAAAGCATAATTTGTTTCACATTGCCGTTTCACATTATTTGCATGTCTAGACCATGGTAAAATTATTCATTATAGTCAACCCAAGATAGTTACACCCATCAACTTTTGCTCTATTGGTGCCATCAGTGCTACTATATAAGAAAACAGCAAAAGATTTTTTTTCTGTTGTAATGTTCATATAAACTCTCTTTTGCATATTAAGTACCATATCTCAGTTAGAGCAACAACCCTGTAGGAAGTAAGTTATTCAGATAATGACATGTTCAATAAAAAGGGTCTGATGAATAGTTCTTGTATGGTTCGTTTGATGGTATCTGTTTCCCATTCTAAACCTACTGTTGCTTTTAGCCACTGCAGATGGTTTGTTTCTGCCATGTGCACTGGAGATATCTATTGCCAAATCATATTATCTGATTACTTCTGCAGCCACACAATATCATGTTTGACAGAAAAGGTTCCAAGGTGAAGATAGGTGATTTTGGGTTGGCCACAATGAGTAGATTAGGTACAGACGCGGACTTATCTCTACGGCCATGGATTCGAGCTGGACTGCACACTCGAGGTGTGGGGACAGATTTATATGCTGCACCTGAACAAAGATGTGGTGGTGTGTATAATTTCAAGGTTAGTCTGTGCCCTTGTTTTAAATTTAAAACTTTTCACCTTCTAGCGGTGTAAGATACTGTTGCAATTATTTGTTCCAGGCTGATATCTTCAGCTTGGGCATCATACTGACAGAGCTAATATGTCCGTTTAAAACTGGTCACGAAAGAATTTCTACTCTGAAGATGCTGCATGATGGATTTCCAATTCCTCCATCTGTGAAATCTCAAGAACTGGTATGTAAGTTATTATATCAGTTATGAATGACTGAGGAATGAGGTTTTTATGGTTAGAATTTTCTTTGTAATTAAATATCCTTTAGACCAGAATTTGACACAGTGTAAGTGAATAAGTGTACGTCATAATATGTGCCCGATGCGCTGGCTTCTGTGTTATACAAAATTTTTTGATTGTGCATACTTTCTGGGAGGAGGATAGTGAAGGAAAGCTAGTTGCAGGCAATTTTCACACTTGGATGAATGAAAAAACAATGCCTGTGGTGCCGGACCGAGAACAAATCCCAGTTTCATATTAAATGGTATAATAATGCAGGAGGGCTGGTGGATAAGCTTTAGATTAAAAAAGCCTGATAATGGGTAGGGTCTTTCAGGATGAAACGACACAGGATAACTGGAGCAAAAAATGTGATAGTCTCACTGATTCGATGGAACATCTTTTCATTATCATCCTTTCAATGAAGTCGTGTTCAAGCAAACTAAATGTCCAGAACAAATTCTGGAATGTCTGTCAACACCATTTGATCGAAAGGAGTTTGCTTGAACACCATTTGATTGAACCATGAATGGAGCAGAACATTTTAACATTTAGCACAAGCATTCCAGCTCAAGTTCCAGAAAAACTTCCAAATAATGTCACTTGGAAACTGTTTGCGATAGGGGCTGACTGAGAGTAGATCCTGTCCTAACCATGACTATGGGTCATTATGTGGTACTCCAATGGGATGCCCTGTTCGCATGATCCACCAGGGAACTACCCTTCAGCTTACGAAATCTTCATTGTGACTAGACCTTAGAATTGCAGTTCTGACCGCCCCAGGCGAGACTACTTTCATAGCAGACAAAGCAATACATCAAAAAACGAAAATGTGAAATGTATGAAACATATGGAATGATGATGATAGGTGTTGTTAGCAGTGAGCTGCATGTAAAGCACCATCACTTGAACAGCAGTTGTGCTGTAAAGGGACGGTCTTGTACAAAACAACCTGTTTAGGACCTATGCCATTCGAATCGCCATTGTCGAAAATAGCACACTGCGAATTATTTTCGCCAGAAATGCGGCAGATATTAAGTTAAATGAATTAAATTGATACGACGACAACATCCGGTACGTCAGCAAGTATAGAAGTCTGCTATTGGACGAAAAGCGCAGCGAATCGAGCCATTAGAAGCAGACAGCTGCGCTCCTGGTCCCATTCAAATTAGTGTGAGCATTCGCCCGCAAGAAAGGCTAGCGCAAGGCAATCACAAGGGCAGTAGACTCCGCATTTCCCGCCCCTTCCTGCTGACGTCACCCCATGACGTTTTTTCATGTAAGAAAGGAGGGAGATGTAGAAAACACGTGACATCCGTCGTCTGCTTTCTCTACTATTTTGTTAAATTTCTCGAAAACTGTTCCGCTGCTGCCGATGGGCTTTCGATGCCGTCTTGCCTTAGTACTAACCATTCTTGTTTCAAAGTTTCGAAATCGACATTTCTGTACGAGATTGCCCTGTAAGTCTATGTACACAATATTATAACGATGGATGCGAGTATTCATTTTGAAGATTAGTTACGATGTCCTACATCTCTGCTAATCTTAGAACTGCAGCACTGGGGAAAGGGTCGAATCACATGGTCATTGTAATCTAGTGGGTCATAGTCCTGACACCCAGTTCCTGGATCTTACAATGTGGTTCATTGAATCATAGTTAAAATTTGTACTGTGCATTGTCCAATAATGAGCACCTTGAGGATGGATCTGCCACTAGATTCCCTTACACTTTAAAGAATTATGTTTTAGAGTTGAGGCTACAGTGTAGAGAGTAACATTTCAGGGAAAACCAGGGTCGTTTTAGAGCAGCACAGTTTAGAGAGGGAATGTTTTAGATAAGACAAGGTGAAGAGAGCACCATTTTAGTACAGTATAGCTAAATGTGGGTCCATTCTCGACATGAGCAGTAAGTCCCCAATGCCACTAACCTAACCTTCGTGACGAATGGACATCATTGAACGTGGGCCTACTATTGACGTGAGCAATATGTCCTCAGTGCCACTAACCTAAACTTTGTCACAAGTGGACATCATAGGCTAAAATGAAGCTCTCTGAGACAGTTTTCACTAAAAGTTTTCCTCCAGTTTTCCTCCACTTGAAAAGAGGACTAATGGTTGTAACTACAGTTGTCCTTTGCATTCTACACTTCTGTCATTGCATGGCCTCCATTCTTCCAGAGAAATCTGATATCTCGCATGTGCTGCAAAGACCCTGCACAGAGGCCCACTGCTACAGAAGTTCTTATGTCTACACTTTTCAAGACAAAGGATGAGGTAATTTGTTTCAGACCTTGCCGAATTTCGTACTTTCTTTCTGTATCAGATCATCAGCCAAAATTCAAATCAAATCAGATTTTCATCTTGCAGTCAATTTTACATTATGATAATTGTTTGTTTTTTAAAAAGAAAACAGTTTTTGCATAAGCGATTCCTAAACTTGGCCTGAATTATATGGGTCACCGCAGCAAATATGCAGCTGCTGCAAGTTCCACTGCAAAGGAAACCCCCCAAGGAATACATATATCGCTGTAGCAGACGACACACATCATGTGATTCCAACACGTCCCTCGCAAGAATTTACAAAACATGTCAGAAAGCGGCCAACAAAGGGGCAGTGACTTTAAATGGGCGGGGCAACACATGGGTGAGGCGAAAGTGCTGTATCACGGTCTCTTGTCGGATCTGCTTCAAAAATAAGAAAACCAATTCATTCACACACTTGTAATCTGAACAGAGAATCAGAGATTATTCGATCTTTGTTTGTCCACTGAAATTAAGTTGGCACACGTTGCCATATTTGAGTACTTTTGATGATATTTAGTCATGATGTAGCCAGTGCTGATTGCTGTTCTTGCCAGCACAGATCAATAAACTGGCACACTTGAAGGCTAGCTGGTGGATGAACTCCTAAACTTACAAGCCTGAGGATAGGCACAGAAAAAGAGTTATGGAGTTTCCAGCACAGGCATGCAGTATGTTGTGTGGATCCATCAGTATAATTTATTTATTTAATATATTTTGTGTTCCTGGACTGGCCAAATCTGCAGCAGTCGGGTATTAGTAACGAAAAATCCAGTGATGTAACCTTTGTGTGGGCCATTGTCTATGATACTGGTCTGTCCAAGATGAGAGCTATGTGCTCTTCCCACGTGTATTGTATCAAAAAGTATGTAATAAAGAAGGATTACAATGTCAGAAACCATGTAGTGCCAGCGAATTTTAAACGGTTCCTTTCATGTCAACAGTTTGTACTAACAGTGGCTTTTTGCTTTTAGTTGCTCACGTCTATGCAGGAAGAGTTAGTTAGGAAAGAGCAAGAACTGGTAACACTAAAGCTGTTGCTGAAGAAAAAATCTGCAGAGCTGGAATGGTACCAAGCCAACTGCCATTGTGGAGCACAGAAGTGAAATGGACAAGTACTGAAAAACAATGTTTTAACATAGATGTAAATACTTAATTATTAAATGGAATAAAATGTTTTCATTTTATAATGCTTCCAATGTGCAACAATTAAACTGCCTTATGTGTTTTTTGTGGTACACATACGTGAATTGTGGTGAACCATTCCACGTCCAAACGTATCATTGCATGTGCAGATGCTTTGTCCTTCATGAGTGCTACGTGCTTGCAGTGTCTTTTGTGCCTATGATTGCAGCCTTGACTGATTGCCAAAGAAGATGACTGCTGTCACTCCTGCTACTCAGAGCACACACCCCAGCATGAGGCCTAATAAAAGTATCAGGGAAATTTCTCCAAGCAGAAAACGAAGACCCCCATAGTACACATATCACACTCATCCCTAATTCATTCAGCATTCATTCCTTTGCTTTCCAGAAATTGTCCATTGACATCAAATGTTGCTCCTCTTAATTGGCAGTCGTCCAATTCTCTCTTGGTGCCGAAGCTTGAAGAGGAAAAAATGCTCTTATATCCTGGACTGACAGGATTATAGACAAGTTTATATTTGCTAACGTTCACTGGAGGCTATGGAACGTCCCAAATAGCTGTAGCAAGCTGCTAGGGGAAAGGACCCTGCCATTACTGCAGAGGTCACAGGTCAGCTTCAACAGAATTCTACAACAGAGGCACCGGAACAAAAGGTCTTTCTCGCTATGCCAGAATACTGGACTGGTGAGCAAATTGACAATCAAGTTCATCAGGGCAACACTAGTTCAGATGTTGACAAATTCTTTATAACATCCTCATTACATGTAATGGCACTTTAAATACATTACATTTAAATGCAATTATTTAAACCTAACCTAAATATGTAACTAAATATGTGCATCTATCCTTGGCCTAGATATGAAGGATCAGTTTGTTAAAAAGAGCAACAGATTCTAAAACCAACAAACTGCTGCTCTCAATACTGCAGGATACAAACATAAAATATATATCATAAAGGTAACATACTGAAATATATTGAGTGGTGCCATAACAGTGCAGCACAATACTAGGATGACAAATATGACCTGTCATGAAATATTATTAATAAACTCAGCCTCCTGTTAGTAAGTATAGTGCACCGTTCCATCGTCCAAAATTTTAATTTTCATATCTCTATACTTTCTACACCTTTTATCCCTCTCTTTGCTCGCAATGTTGTATAAATCCTTGACATACTGGGGCACTTTGGGCAAACTACATAAGTTAGCAATGTCATCCAAGTAGTTCCACATTTTCTCGTTTGGCAAACAATGAAAGTGCCTCTTTGCATGGCCAGTGTTAACATGATTTTCTACATCTATTGCTGTTTGTAACCTCATACTGCCACAACTGGGCAATTTTACTGATCCTTCCAGCACCCTAAGAAAGAAACGGTTCTGGTAATCCACTATAAGAAAAGGAATGACTTTCATGGGCAAACCAATGAACACTAGAGAAGGAAAATGGGCATGAAACATGTGCTTATAGAGCGGAAAGACAAGGTTCTCATCAGTAATTACACGACACTCAGCAGAAAGAAAAGGGTAGGTTAGTTTGTACCCAGTGCACAGGACGACACAGGTGATGGAAATTCTTTTGCCATTTTTCAGAACAACTGTTTGACCTCCAACAAATTCAGCAATGCCAGCCTCCTGACGAAGGTTTGAAGGAAAATCCCTTTTTACGGGAGGCTTGTCATGGCATAGGTACACCTGCGATGAAAACGCCCACGTTTTACAAGGTACACTCTTTCTTCAAAGTGCATGTTGCCAGAGATGTTTAACACATTAGAAACACAGAAAAGGAAATGCACCTACTGATGTCCTTATATAGGCCAAGTCCCCACTTGCATGTTCAAACGAGCAATTTACTCAAAGTCCTTGCAAGGGAACAGATACGAAGATCATCGGGAACTTGCAGAAAAAAAAAGACATTCGCAAGGGCAATACCTTGCGAATGTCTATATGTCTATGTCCTTGATATCTACACATCAAGTACTGCATAAGTATGATTTGCTTGCTGGCACTGCAGTTTCTTCTCCCTTTTTTATAAATTCGTCCTTATAATCTCTTTTACTAATTAATTGTATTTAGACATTTTATTTCTCCATTAAAGTGTTGGCTGTTATTATAGAAAGGTACTGTCCTTGCTCTGTGTGGTCCTAATGCCCTTAAAGCAGAGACCCTTTTTGCATCTATGTAGTTCTTTAAGTTTTATCTTTTTATTTGTGAAGAAGGTCACTGCAAAAGCAGGTGTACATGTTGATGTGCAGGTTACAGATAAAGATTATATTGTTGCATTTCTTGGTGCACCTAAATTTAATAAGCTCGATTCGAACAGACAGTGCATGTGAGAAGTTGGACTGGTAGAAGTGAACAGTATGCTTGTGAAAACGAAAGGACACTTAAGTTATTTCCCCACAGATAGGAGGCAAGAAATAAGTACACATAAATAAGGCTCTTACGTATTCTTACTTTTTCTGCTACAGATGCAATTTCTAGTGAGATGTCAATTCCGGATGGCCCAGCTCCAAGCACCAGTACAGTTGCGCTAGCAAACGGGTGGGCTGTACGATAAGTATGGCTATGCAAAACACGACCTGTATATCGGTCAATGCCAGGCAGAGTAGGTTCCATCGGAGTTGAGTACCTCCTGGATATTTTTTTGGGAAAAGGAAGTCACATATGAAAAGTTGTTGCACAGAAGTTCCTTTCATCAAGAAATGCTTGCAATGACTCCTTGTACTCATAGCTTTGCTAAATGTATTCTACCCTAGTATTTACAGAGTTCCACCAAGTTCCAAGGATAATCAACAGTTATATACCGCAGCCGTAGTGCATATCAGATGAATGACATACTCCTATGTACAGTTTACTATATGTTCTGAATAGCACACGATCAAGCCTGAGACATTGATGACTTGAAAAAATCATTTACGATTAAAAGGGGGCAGCGTTAAAGTCTCTTCACTACTGTGGGAGGTCTTAGATAAGCAGTACTGGGGAGCACATGCCGACTGTTGCTGTGCACTCAACTGTGCTGGTCATTATCATATTTCGATTATTATTATTGCTGACATGTGCTGCATTCTTTAGTAACAATGGGCACAGTTATTTGCTTGAATTGCATAATTCCCTCAATTAACACAGATTTTCTGACAAACGTGAGGTTCTTCCTTCCAACCGTCTGCTATCTTGAGCTTGAAAAACAAGATCTTTCATCCAAAGATCTCAGAACTGAGATATTGTTGGGATTCCTTTGTTTGCCTGTCTCGGCTTTATTTGTTCTCATCATGTACCAGTTCAAATGAGCCCTTGGCTTGTGGCTTTTATGAGGTACTTTGATCCAATGATTTTATGAATCAGTGAATCAACTTGAGGCATGATATACACTCTTGCTTTTTGTCGGTGCGTTTTGGAACCTGTAATCTATGCATGTACATTTCAGAGGGGTTGCGTGATGAGGTGGTTCAGCAACAATGACTGATGATGCATGTTGAGGTCTTCACGGGCTGATGATACCGTTCTCTCTGATTATGCCATTCGGAAAGTTCTTTGTGAATTAACTCGTTCCCGTCAGAAGTTGTGTAGGATTGTATTCAAAATGGCTTTGCACTAATGGGCCGCATCGAGTGTTCCGCTGTTGTACAGAAGGCTCACTTGTCTTTGGACTTGGTGAACACATCAGCGTTTGTTTGGAGCCTATCCTCCCTGTTTGCCTGAACTCAGCAAAAGTTCTGAATGATTATCCTCATTATCTTGATGTTATTCATCCTGAAACCATATCTTTGCCGTATCTTCTAGGGTGCAATAGATGCTGATGAGTGTTCTGCTCATCATTCTCACAATTAAACCTCGAAACTCTCTCATACTGGTCAGCCCAACCGTCGATGTCTTCAGCAGATGTCATGCAAGATTGATAGATGCAATACCATCATCCACTGTTCTAGTACGTTGATTATTCCCAGTCATCTCCTTCCGGCTGAGCACTTTTAATGGCCGGGGTCTAGTGGTAATCCACGTAATCCTCTACTGTGCAGATGTTGCTCATCGAGGCTGTGTTGTAATACCTCACATCTCTACTAAAAGATATCATGAACAAAGATGACTGGACATGATTAACTGATGAACAATTTAACCTGTGAGGGACACAAATATTCTAGGAATTAAGCACGACAATCTCCAGCCAAGTTCGAACTTCTTACTTCTACTCCGTGCACTCAGCACAGGCTTCTAAGGTGAGGTGAACGGGGCGAGACAGGACCTGTCTTTATGTCATCACAAGATCGCAACTGAAGCAAGGTCAGTGGCCAGGGTAAGCCAAAGCTCGCAAGGTTGCTGATACTGCACCGCAAGCGCACTATTGTAGGAGTGCAGGCTGCGGAACATTTGTCTACTGCATTACACCTCTCAGCTTACAGACATTCTCATCATCAGATATCGATGTAGCAGGTGCACCAGCACTAAAAGTAGGAAGCAACTTCTGAAGGCGAGAAATAAATACGTTAAACAAGAATCCTGCGGTTCTATGTGGTGAAGGGTCCGCATTTGAACCTGGGCGCTAACCCAACCCCATACAGCCGCCGCACGCCAAACGATGCGCAGGTGACAACAAATTTGTATGTTTTGTACTTTATTTTAATAGTGGGCACCATTCAGTTGACTTTTGGTTATCTGGTGATGGTCTTATGATTGTTTCTGGATTTAGTGGAGTAAGCAAAAGCAGATGTTTTTAAAGTTATTTATTGACGATTAGTGTTTCAGGACAGTGCCATCATTTTTGTATGAATCAGTGTGTAGAAGTGTATTCTCTCTTTGTAACTTAATTAAAAACGGAAGTAGTAGACTATGCAAAGCAATCCATGTACGTCTACGAGAACTACTAACAACGGTAATTTTATGGCTTTCTGTCAGGAGACAACTGTGACCATAAGCGACACTGCAGTGGCTTGTTCCTGGAATAATTTTGCCCATCTGAGGGTTCTGTAACCTGCACTAAAATCTCTACACACAGCACTGTTTTCTACAATACTCATAGAAGGACACGAGGGAAATTATGCAGTGTCTGTTCTTCCTTGTCCATGTGTCTACAATGATCATGGAAGATGGCATGCCTGGGCAATTTGTACACTGTCATCAATTTGATGGGAGTACTATTAGAACAAATATGTGCTGTTTTCACTTTCCACAATTCTATGACAGAACAACAGATGTTGCTTTGGTTCAGAAAAGAACTGTGTCCACGACTCACAGCTAGGGTTTATTCCACCAATACCCCTCCAACTCTCGTCACTTCTTGCCTCCTCCAATACATTCGTGCCAGCCACTTGTTATCGCTCACTCCTCAGTCGAAGAGTGAGAATACTGAGAAAGGAATATGTCAAGCATGGGTTTTTCTGATGAATAATTCGTGTAAGCACCCCCAGGTGTTGCAAACACAGAGAAAGCCATCTTCTATAGGTCATTTTGCAAGTAGTAAATATAACAGTTGTTCTGCTATGTTCCAATCTTTTTTCTACCAATATGCTTTAAATGCTCAAGTAAAAGTAGTGACGGATTCTAGAAATGCTTACCCAGTGCATATCATGACTGCATCAAAGTTGTAATATGAGACATTCTTGTCATAGACATCCTCAACGTAGACATCCCACGAGGTACACTGGTCTCTCAGGACAGGTTTCACCTCTGTCACACGTTTGTTGTACTATGAAAAAAAGTACATGCTTGACTGTGTATACCAGCAAGGCTTAAACACCTCCTTTGGATTCACAAGCTTGCAAATCTTCACAAAGCAAGAAACATTAGGAAAGCATTCAGAAGCAACAGGCCAGAACTTGAAATTAATGTTTTGAAAGTAGTACCAAAAATATGCTGTAAGCAAAGATGTCAAGATTACGTGAATAATGAATTCTGCACATAATTTTGCTGCATTTAAAAACTCACAAAAAAATATATATATATATAACTTTCCCTGTTTTTGGTACATTGTCTAGCATTGCTGAACCCTTAATCGTTTGAAGAGGTATGCTTTTTTTTTTTCTAGAAAGGTTTGAATTAGTATTTGAATAATTTATTAAGGAAGTTGCAGTGGTGGATCCAAAATGGGGCATTGAGGAGACAGGTTCAAAGCAAAGAAAAAATGGATGGAATCAACATACATGTTCACAAATGTGGAATGATGATAATAGGTGGCTTTACATTGCGAGACAGTTATGGCATCAGGAATCGTCGCTCTCAATCTGTACGCTGTCGATTCGCGCACCGGAAAGTGGCAGCCAATGTGAATGATCAAGTGATGGTAACGGAGTGTCAGAGAATGAAAACAACTTACTCGAGACGTTTTCCCCTCGAACCTTAGTGATATCTGAAGAACACAGACACATGTGGCTGATGTCACAGGAAGACATTAGGGAATGCCATTTTCTACCCAAACTGGCACTGTGGACAGGCAGATTTTTGCAATCGCCTGTGTAGCATACTGCACGGACCATGATAGTGTTGATGTCACCGAGCATGAACCGAATATTACAATTTGTCAAACGTCTTCACTGGGGCCTGCTCAGATAAACAATGCACAGAGAAGCGACTGTTACCAGCGGAAAGCTCTTGTCCACTGGAACAATGTGTGCTGTGTAACAATACTGAATTTTTGTATGAGATATTTTGCAACTAAACCCCCGGGCCAAGGGTTACAAATATACTGCTTTTTTATAATGTGTTTTGTCGCGAACTGTTAACTATCATTATGCCCTCCATACATTCCCAAACAAGCACTGTCTTCAAGCAATTTACTCTCACGCTCTGCGTACCACGTTTTCCAGTGAACGAAAACTGTACGTTCATTCTTTTCAAGATAAAAAGTGCTATGCTAGTTGTGCACCTGCACCTTAGTGCACTCAGAATTAATGCCCCTTGAAACTGTATTTTGTGGTTACTATGGCCTGTTTCATTAAATGTGCACTGGAGTTCTTCGATAATTATGATTTGACATATTACAGCTAAATGTTCATGTGTACTCATTTGGAGTTAAGGAGAGGCATTCGCGATTGTTCGCGACATACATGTATTCGTTTTCTTGGGGCAACCCCGGCTAGGCCGACGTTGTCGTCGCTATGTTTCAGTCTGTAACACTTGTTGTCTGCTAATCGCCTTGCTACGCTTCCCTTGCACTACTGTGATACCGTAGTGCAATAAAATCGTCAACTTAAACGTGCAATTCGAGTGGAAAGTGAAAAGAATAGACCTATATGAAATGTATCCACCACTCTGCCGGGTAGTTAAGGAGTTGACCAGGACTTGATATGAGAATGTATCTATGCACTTTTATAAAGACTGGAGAGGCATTTCAAAGAAGCTAATGTTCATGAAAGGGCTTATGAATGAATACCTTTTCTTTTTCTAATTTTAGGTCAGCACTGCAGGGCAACTGTGGCTATGAGAAGCATACAGATGTGGACAGATGGAGACAGGACAGCAGGAAATGTGGGGACAGGACAGCAGGAAATGTGGGGACAGGGGGTTAGTGTGCATATTGGGCCAACTTCAAGGAGACATGCATCTAGAAAGTCTGACGGAAACCCAGAGAAAGCCCCAGACAGCACAGCCAGTGGTGGATTCGAACTCAAGGCCTCCCAGTCTATAGCAATGAGTGAGCGACACCCTAGTCCACTCGGCCGTGTCGCTGGTATGAATGAATACTAACAAAATACATCCGTTCGGGAAATGTGGGAAATCTGCTTGAGAAGAAAGGTGACTGTCTCTCATTTTTCTTCTCTAAATGCACTAATACCTAGCTTCAAGGATGGTGCCTGTTGCTATATTTCAGGCCTTCTTTTCTGTGGTGTTTGGTTCTTCAGAAACACTTCCTAGCCTCACACAAAAGCAAGAAAGCCACCATCATCTTCCCTTCTCCCATCACCCTCTCCTTCCTGCAATGAGGCCCATTACAAACTGACCTTCCAGGCTTCCCATAATGTACTCGCACCCAATTTACTCCTTTGCTACCTGGGTTGATCGAGCAATATTTATGAGAATGCTTTTAATGGCGGTAAACCTTTTTCGTGCCAGCGAGGAAATCGTCTCTTACCCCGACCATTAGAAAATTAATTTTGTCTGATACGCTGCAGGCTTTTATTGCTCAATCATGTGGTCCCATATTTGTTGTATCCCTCATCAATTTAGTGTCTGCTCCTGAGCTCGTGCAAGGGTTAAATAAAATTATGCAAACATACATTAAGTAATATGGACTGTCTGTGGTCGTAATTAGACAAATTTTTGTGCAATGTGCATGAACAGCACAAGCAATGAACATTGTTAAGGAAGAGCAAGGCTCAAAGCAAGCAAAGTGCCTTTCAAAGTGCATGTGAACCCTTTCCATGCCATCGAGCAAACATGTTTATTTCTTTTAAGGTTTGTCCGTGTTTTTTCTCTCTCTCTCTCTCTCACCACACGATACATTCAGTTTATTTCGTAGAGAATGACATGAGCAAGACCTCCTCAGTTTCAGTACACAGTTAGTCACAGTTGCTGGTTCATGTCTGCATCATGTGGTTATGCTAGGTGAGAGAAATACTCAACCTTGTACTCACACATTATGAAATGACGAGCGAATGATTACTGTACCACTTTATTTTATACAACTTTGTGCTCTGTCTGGGTTAACCTCACTGGAACCAATCTGACCAAATCATTATTCCTTACTGTCAAAGTTCCTCTCTGTAGACATTGTTTGCCTTAAATTTTGGGTAATCCTATGCAATTATTTTGCACACAGCTTAAAAATTGAAACTACCTCTTAAAGGTTACCTGCATAAAATGAATGGCGAAAATTTGTCCTTTTATGGAAGACAGACCTCTCTATGATTTTTCGTTCTTCATGCACCTCTAACAAGTTCGCTACCAGCAAAGTATCAGCGAATTCCGAAGGGCGCTGAAGTCATCGGGTGATTCCACATCTCCTGACGTCCAAATTTAAACGTCCGAATAAATAAACTTTTCTCTCTCTCTCTCTCTCTCTCTCCCTACAACTCCGGGGTCACCAGATTTTCCTTTTTTGTTTTTGCATTTTGTACCACTTATATACACACCTGTAAAAAAATACAATTAATTTTCGCGTAAACCCAGCGTAATTTTGCGGTATTCTATCGAAACAGGTATAAGTGAAGCATGAGGACAGCGAACGCTCACCTTTATGAACTTTTCCAGCTCATGATGGCTGCAGAAGTTTTCGAGGTACTTCAAAATCACAGTGTGATGCGCGAAGGATTGCCCAGCTTGCGGTGATGGGAACGGAAATCCAGGAAATGCCATACACTCAATCGGTAGATTTGTCCTAAAAGCAAACGTCAACTAATGAAAGTACGAACAATTATTAATTGTTTCCTGCCTACCTCAAGTCATGGTACATGCTTGAATGGACTGCAATTCCACTTTGTGGATCAACACCCACATGATCAGTGTAAACCCATGTTCCACCGACAGAATTCGTCTGCTCGAACACAGTAAAATCGAAAATATCGGGCCGTTCTTTGAGATGAAGAGCAGCGTTTATCCCGGCCGCACCAGCCCCAATGACTGCTATTTTTTTCATTATTCAAAATAAATTAGCGCTAGCAGCAGCATAGAGGAAAAGACACAGTATACGTCTTATCAGACAGTCCACGGCATAAAAACAAACCATGCCTCGTTCTGAAAGGTTGCAGAAGAAAATGAGGAAAATGTCACGAGCATTTCGATATTTTTTACCTCCGAAGGACCACGAAAATTCAGTTCCATTTTGACTCCTTGAATTACGAAATTGATTACTATTACAAATTGCTCCCATCTGGCAACCCAGCCTCTGGCCTTGTCATGAGCAACATGGCAGCGTTTAGCGGGCAGAGTCGTGAGCGCAAAAAAGACAACCCAAAGGAGCCTAAGAAGCCCAGTGTGCGTTCGGATGACAAAATTCAAGCCATTAAGCACTTCGACACGTTGTAACGTATTGCGAGTTTTACCATCGTCTACTGCGTCCCAATTGTTGGAACTGTGTGGCTGCAAACGACCTATTCATTTCCTCTCATTTCAGCTATGGACAGGCGCCACCCGGTTTGGTTCAGGAAGAAAAAGAGCACCCTGAAGACTGTATTCCAGATCTTCCAGAGAACAGACAGGCAAGACAGTTTCTGGCGAAAGCCCCGACGAAGGGATTATGGATGCCGCTTGGTAAAGAGGTGAAAGTAATGAAATGTACGTAGTGTGTCAGTGCTGTCTTGTACTTCTGTGGTTGTCGACTGTGTTTTTAGTACAGGTTAAGTCCACACCAACTCGCCTAACATGGAATCTTATTGCACGTACTGTGGATTTTCACGCCTTACGTTTTCCGGACCATCGAGAATACTTTACATGAATTGATAAAATTGCGTAGGCACAGGCGAGCTGGTGGACGAAATCCATAGCGTAAAAACCCTGAGCTTGCTCAACGTAAAGGGACGAATACAAACATACACCTTTTCGTTTCTCAAGCCCAGGCTCTTTATGCTATGGATACTTTACATGCCTTGCTTATCTGTAACTCAATTATCAAGAAAACTTGTTATCCATACCAGGACATCACAGTCTTGGAACAGTATTTCCAAACCAATATAGTTTCAACTCAGTTAACCAAAACGCAGTCACCACGTCACCATCCCAGGAGTTCTCTGGTATTCCCGCTTTCCTTTGGGAGTGTCATTGGTCACGGAAGTGTCCCGAAAATTACCTGGCCCAGTTTTACCCATAGTGTCTAGTCAAGATCACATCCTTGCTGTTAGAACACATTACATTGCAGCACTGCACTCTTGACAGATGCATGTCTATGACTCCTGGGAAGAGGAAAGTAGTATTGACACGCAGAAAGAAGTCAGTATAGCAAGACTGGTCTAAGAGCATTTGATTATTAGGAAGAAATTCAAACTGCTGTGCAAAGCTTTGGCATGTCTACTTTGCCTGCTCACTTGAGCAAAAAAAAGTGTGTTTGGCAAATATGTTTTGTATGACCACTCCCGATGGATTGCTTATTGTGTTCTGTGTTGTGGGAGTAAATTCCAAAGCTACTCTGATTTCTGTGGTAGTATACTGTCCCCAATTGTTTTTCTAAAAAGATGAATATCCTACACCTAGGTTGGAGGTGTAAAGCATATGGGCATCGCACAGGTGATAGAGAATGTCCTCTATTTCTCTCTGGAAATACTGCCAACGAAGACTTCAGATTTGTATGTACTTAACGTCTCTGTTATGCTTCGTGTAACCACAAACTTAATTGCCTGTCGCTATTCTCAGTTAACATGCCTTTACGTTTTCCTGTGATCATATCAGATACATGAAGATCCTATGCATGGATACATGAAAGAAAAGAAGACTACCAGCAAAGAGGAGCGGTAAAGGACTCAACACTCTCTTTGCTGTGTTGAAATCTCTTACTAGTTACTTTTTTTTTTCCCCTTTTAAAATTGTGTAACTGTGTATGAGCACACTTTATTTTATCACAAGGGATATCTTTAGGAGAGATATTACATGAGAACAATGGTACGTGTTACATATTAGACTAACAAATAATACTTTGAATTCATGTCCTTTAACTATATTATGTGCTTCATTAACTTGCAAGGAACATGTTAAGCATGGGTTAAAAGCTTGGCAGATTATTTGTCTTGCTGATAATGATGTGACTGATAAGTCTAGGGGAAATGCACAACAGGTTTACTTTAATATCACACTGTTGCAATCATTTTGAAAATTGTAGTCCCGCACAAAGGAAATTGCTAATTCTCTACTGTTTCAGAATTCAACAGCTCCGAGCCCTACTTGAAGAATCCACGGACTCTGACAGTTCTCATTCAAGCACCAGCAGTTGTAGTACAAAAGAGTCGGGAAAAACAACAAGGAAACGTCGTCATAAGCACACAAAGCACAAGTCAAAGAAGCAAAAAATTTATCAACCCAAATCGAAAAAGAAGAAAAAAAAATAAAGTGAGCATTTTTATGTGCGGAGTGAGAGCTGTAAATTAATAAAATTGTGTTTGCTCATTTTTGTGCCGTGCTGGTTAAGAATTGTTGGTGCCTCCATCCAGCTGCCAACATTTTATTTTCGTTACAAGCATCGATTAAATTACAAAGGCTGTAAAAAAGGAGAAAGCATCAGGCTTTAACGGTCATCTGTCATGGTTACATGTACTATGCGTGTTCCAAAGGAAATGGTCAGATAATGTAATGACAAAGTCACTTTATTAACAATGCACAGGAAAAATGCACCATTTTCAGAGGTTCATTAACCAAATGCTTGGGGACAATAAGTTTATACTTATTAATCTGCATACATCAATCCTCATCCAAACCAAGGAAGGCACAATCCTTTTGGGGTTAGGGATGCGGGACTGTAAGCACGGGGCTTAGAAGTAGTAAGAGCTAGATTAACAAAGGATATTTTCTCGATACAAGCTAACACACCTTGTGTCTGCAAAAAATGCTGATCACCGTGGTCAGCTAGGCATTGTGCTTGAACCACTGATTATCCCGAGAGTTCTGAACTTTGCTTCTGCAGCTACTGGCAATGTTTGTCAACAAGTGAATAGATAAAAAGCTATTACACCAGTGGCATAGATCCACAACAGACTCGAGAATTGGATACAAAAATGACGAACACAAAAAATCCCAATACTTTCAACTCCGTTTGTTTGTCATTTTTGTCTCCCAGTGACAGGTCTTTATGTCATGGGTATGCATTAAATTATACACCTTATAAAAATCTCAAAACTATGTACATTAAACCAGACACATAAAAAGAGCAATAACTGACAGTAAGTAAGTGAAATTTCAAAAGGTGTGCTCAATACACCAAAAACGTATACAGTAAATATGTTAAAAGTCAGTCATTCTGCATAGAATATAAAAATTTAAACAGTGCAAGCAGCTCCTCTGGATTCCTTCTTCTCATTGCACACGGGGTGAACATTAGATTCAAATTAACAAGACCTGCTCGATCAAAGTTTAAAACCTAAGGTGCGTCATTCAACGGTAGTAGGTACAACAGTTCGTAGGTAGTAGCTAATATGCCACTTTTCTCAGTCTTGCATGGAGCGTTTAGTTAACAAAACAGACGCTTCCGAATAATACGAAGGCATTCGGATACAACACCGTACCAGGTGCACCATGCATACCGTGGACAACAAAGCGCTCTCGAAGTGCCCAATACAATGTGCCCGCGGATGAGCCGAAGAAAAACTCGAATTTGTGTAAAACACGCAGAAAAGTGGACACCATAAGTCCGGTCAGGCTTTTAATTCACTAAAGTCCGTCTAATGTTGGTTCACGTGGGTTCATTCACCTATTGCGTCTGCTTGCGACATCTTTTATCGAGAGGTACGCATGTGACCATACACTGATACAAACTGTATCCGAAAGGGCGAAATACATTCAAACGTGACGTGACCCGTATGAGTACTACCAGCTACCAGTATCCGGTACCCTATACAATGCGGAAGATTTTATCATGATTTTACGGTGTAGGGGTCGAGGGATTACTTTGAAGAGGGTTGAAGAGACGCGTTAGAGGGTAAGGAAAGTGGCTTTTACTCAAAGGTCAAGGGAAGTCAAGTAACACATCATGATTTCTACCTAAACAGGTTCTGGGATGGGAATTGATTACTCCAAGACTCTGAGCGACGCCCTGGAAAAAGAGAGAGCTCGCTGTACTGTGCAATTCGTGTAATATGGCCGTTCTGTCAAGACGATGTTTGTGCAGGACGTACTGTGCAATCTGGCGCATAATTTTGGTTATCAATGCAACACTGCTGCTCCAGGTTGCATCAGAGCAGTGTGCATATGAGAAATGCCGGGTAGTGGGAAGCCAAACATTTTCAAAGGAGTTATCGAGGGTATTTGGACCAGGCTTGAAGAGTAGTTTTCGGACTCCAGCAAGATACTTTTTCATACAGGCAGTGGATGCAAGTGGAAACAAGTAAGCAGATCTTCCAAACAGACGCTGGATCCAGTTGCAGTTATTGTCACTTAACATCAGTCATATTATAAGGCTAGTGAAACCGTGGACTTGATAATGTAGACCTATAGATGTGATGGCAACAAGTGTATGCAATGGGACCAGCCCTACTCTGGATTTCAAAATCCTTCTGATACCAACCATGAACCGCATAGAGATTCTGTTTCAGTCCACTTGACTGCTGTAGACACAAAAAGCACCATGAAAGTTATTGGATATGGTCTCGGAGGTTTGCGCGTTCATCTTTTTTGCAGGTGGTTAATGAAAACAGATTCCTATTGTTTCAAACACATACTTTCTTAGTGGTTTACGAATCTTTAAAACCCAATAAAGGTTTGTGGAGCGTATGTGGAGGTTGTGTATACAGTGGTATAAGGTGCATGTAAGTGTAAAACATATCTGTCGTTGGTGTGAACTTCGAGTTTGAACTTATGGACACCCACAAGCTTACACAAGCGATTTCTTTAGAATCATCAGTTACCAGCTGCAAATAAAACATCACTTAATGTACATTTTCAGCTTCACATCATCACCTACAGGAAAGCTGACTGTGAGCATTGCTGGAACAAACAGTCACTGCAGCATTTGGTCTCAGGTGCTTGATCGTGGAGATGGATTACTCATTGTGCGGTACAAGTTATTTCGTTCCTGCCCAGAAGCTAAAATTGAGGTGCTGTATAACAATGAACCTCTTTTGCAGTCTCCATTTATACTCAAAGGTTGGTATTCCCTTTGTGGCAGTTGTTGGATGAGGGGACAAATTGTGGTAATATTTTTTTTTTATCTGTGGATGTAGGGCCACTCTACCATGAAGCCTGCAATTGTCCTGTATCACATGAGGAGTGGCTTCATGAGATGAACTGTGCAGCACCTGACCCTCAGATTGTCAGAGACCTGGAGCAGTTCGGTCATGAGATTGATATGAGGGCTGCTGTTAAAAATGCACTGAAAAGATTTAATAGGCCAGGTTCTGTGAGCTTCTGTCATTATGCCGTGGTAAACAATAAGGTACTTGAATATTCTATTCTGATTGGAACCTTAACAGCAGACACTTTTATTTACAGGTATACAGATCATGTTATGGCCAACATGTGGGATTCAACATGTTCATGGATGCAATCTTGCTGTCACTTACAAGAAAAGTATGTTTTAACTTTCAGCTATACACTGTGTAGCTTGCCATCATTTGGTAATTTTTCACAATACCTCATGATTTTTCTGTGATCACTAAAAAAATCTGTTGGAAAGTGTTGAAAGTGGAGAGGTTTCCAATAGCAGCAGGGATGCCTGCAATCCTGTTTGTCTTTAGAAAATGCTAATCAGAAAGTTAATAACAAATTTTAGCTTGATTAGCAACAGGATGTATTGGCTTGCACAGTTCTTTTGAGTAAAAATCCTTACAAAAAAGAAAAAAGACACGAACAAACATGTAACGGAGGTTCTAGCAAAGCATTTGAATCCTAAGTCTTTGGTTCAGACACGCACATCGACGCTGTCATTAAGTTTACAGAAAACTAACTCTCTGCTGTGACTCCTGCTAAATTTGCTGCATTCACTAATCACACATTGTGTTCTGCCATTTTCTTACAAGCTACCTGGTAGCATTACTCTTCTTAATTCAGGTGTATTTGTATGTTCCAGGTCTTGTTACCAGATGTAGAGATGCTGGTGAATCTTGGGGACTGGCCACTTGAGCAAAGATCTTTTAGGGGTGCCAAGGTGCCATTCTTCTCATGGTGTGGCTCCAGTAAAAGTAGTGATATTGTGATGCCTACATATGACCTAACAGAGTCTTCACTTGAAATGATGGGCAGGTCAGACCCCTTGCTGTAATTATTATAGCTTCCGAGAACATAAAAGATCTAATCATTGCTGTGAATAGTTATTTAGGTATTGACCGTCTGCCAAGTAGCATTACGGTCATTGCAAGGACTACAATTTTGTATCATCCCTGCTATATCATATACTATATCACTATATCATGCCTGTAGTACCACTTTATTATCTAGTTGGGTACCTTATGTCAAAAACAGTAACCACACCTAACATGAAAGTGAGATTATTGAAACTGCCCTTAATGGCCTTACACCATGCAATGTTAGCCAAAAGTCTTTAACCCTTTCTCCCAGTGAGGGGCCTTACATTGATGCGAGGGATCTCAAGCCAAGTTTGTTGTATGTGTGCTCAAGAAACTGCTGATTCTAGTTGAACGCTCTCCGTGCCCACCCATCTCCTTTCGCATTTATCATCTTGTGACGAGTTGTCCTTCACCTTCTCACAAGTGGGGTGGTTTGAAAATCTCATTGAGCAGATCATCAGAGATGGTTTGTCAAAATGATGATAATTTTGCATTGCACTATGCAGGGTAATGCTGGACGTGCTGGCAGTACAGGGGCATCCAGGCCCTTCCTGGAGAAACAAAGAAAATAAAGGCTTTTGGCGTGGCCGGGACAGCAATGAAGAGAGACTTCATTTAGTGCGGTTGTCTCGACAGCACCCAGATGTTATTAATGCTTCCCTCACAAATTTCTTTTTCTTTCGGGACCAAGAAAAGGAGTACGGACCACGAGTAAACCACGTCTCCTTCTTCCATTTTTTCAAGGTGTCGTATTATAATTGCGATTTTAAAGCCTGCTTCTTTAACTCTGGTGTCTTTTGTGTATGTTTTGCTCTAGTTTTAAAAGATTATACTTGTGATAAATGTCCTAGTTAAGAATGGTCTAACAAATTTAGAACGGTTTGTAAAAGACAAAAAAGGCCTTGCATAGGGTATAATATTTGAGCCTGAGGTCGCTTGGTAGCAAGTTCTGCTACTTGTCCCAATACACCCCAGCAAGGTGGCCATCCACCTTTGTTGCTTGTTATATACGCTGTAGTGCACTTCCCAGGCCTATGCAGTTTTATATAGTGAAGAAGGCAATTGCTAACACTTCTGGCTAGATGCTGTAAGAGAATTTTAGTGAAATATGTGCACTGTTTCAGTTATTTTTTCCTGCTGTTCCTTGCCCAAACTCAGTCACTCGGTCACATATATCTATTGAGTTCTATTGAGACTCAGCTGTGACAAAACTGACTGCATAGTAGACTGAGGCAGGTCTAATAAATGGTGTGAAATGATGCATATTCACAAGTAGCATTCAGTGAAGGTTACATGTGATGTGATACGTAGAAAACAGATATTACGGGACATTATATATAGGTTATTTATTGTATTTGCAGTACAAGTATCAGATCAGCGTAGATGGCACAGTTGCTGCTTACCGCATGCCATACCTCTTGGCTGGTGATGGCCTGATGCTGAAGCAGGATTCTGACTATTATGAGCATTTTTATACCAATCTGGTGCCAATGCAACACTATGTGCCTGTTCGACGCAACCTCACTGACTTAGTGGAGAAGATACTTTGGGCTCGTTCTAATGACAAAATAGCGCAGCATATTTCCAAGGAAGCCGGACAGTTTGCACTCGACCACCTGCTGCCACATCACGTCTTCTGCTACTATAATCAGTTGCTAAATGTATGTATCTAGCTTTTTTATTATTCCATAGCCCTGTCTCATTGTCCTTCAAGCTCATAGCTATCAGTTTTATTTTGTTCTGGTGTTCCTGAAATCCTCTTTGTTTTCAACAGTATGGCCAAAGTTGGCCAATACAAGGGGTAATGAACTGATTTACTCACATACAGTCTTTGGAGTAATTAAATCATAACTCTAGCCTAAGCGCACTAAGGCTGTGCTTTTCTTTTACCTAATTTGCATAGGCTCAGTCCTTCTAATTAGGCACTGAAAAACTGAATGTTATGTACTCAGTGTAGTGAGGATCATGCAAAGCACCTATAAAAAGCAGGGGAGGATCTCGTTTGTCTTGCCATGCATAGTTCTTTCTTTCATTTATTTATTATGATTATTTTTTTTTATTATGCAAAAAGAGATGATAATGAATCAGTCTGCAGTCCACCCAGCTGGAGCTGGCTAGGAATTGCTGGTATCTACAGTGTTAATACTTTCGATCATATTGTCTTTATTTCTTTTCTTCATCTAGTATTTAGCTGCCACCGTGTGATACTGACAACCCCTTTACAACGTCTTAGTGTAGTGCAAGCATTAAATAGCTTTTTGTAGTGTTGCTGTAAGCACTAACGTATCAACAACAAGCATGTATATTTTTTTAGTGGTTCGAGTGCTCTGATGTTGTGTACTGTTATTCTAGGAATTTGCACAGCGCTTGGTGCACACACCTACTATTACTAAAGAAATGGAGCTTGTAACCCAGGTCCACGATGAGTTTCCATGTCAGTGCGAAAATTCCTTGGTAAGTCTTGCCTCCTCCTTTTGCCTCCTAATGAGTTAGTTAAACAGTCTCACAGTGGCAAAGAATAGAATGTGACTTGCATTGTAGTTGTGCCCTTCGTTTGGAGGTCATTCTTCAATAAAGTCAAATTGGGTTCATTTCTTGTCGTAGAAGAACTTCCACTTGATATTAAGTTGAAAGGAAGTTTTTCAATGTACTCATGAACTGCTGCATGAACATATCACCAAAATTAGTGATATTAAACATTTCTTTATGCAAATATGCTTTAGGATAAAGGAAGAAAATGCACATATACTATGAATATCCTGTTGTTACTTTGGGTGCCCTTTTCCCTCTATGTAGTATATCAATTCAAAGCATTCTAGCATATCACACTGGAATTTGCCTGATAAATATTTTCTATCAGTGCAGTGCAGTGCAAGTAGAAGGGCAATGTTTGTACATGTAGTTGATTATCATATACACTTTTCTAATACCAAGTGTTGATTTTACCATTTTGATAGAACAGAGATGAACTTTGAGCTCAATGTTCTAGAAGTGGAGTCTTGAAGCAGGTCTTGGAAACATACATCACATGTAAGCCCCCACTTCTCACCAAAGACATGCAGAGTTCTGTGTTCACAACACGTGCTGTTTATCAAGACTGCCTGCGTTGTGACATAGTACACAAAGTAAGACCACATGGTATTGATTGCAAGCAGAACAAACCAAAGATTTGTTCATTGTTTTTGGTTCTGATACGTTCTATCCGCGTCTTTCTGGACTTCATTTATCTGGATCCTGCGCTATCCGGACAAAAAACATTATGTATTTCCTCCTGTGTATTTTGGCCTTGTTTATGTGGTATTCAGCTTCCATTTTATGGACATGAAGGGACTGGTACCCAGGGATCCGCTACTGTTATCTGGAGGAAAATTTCAGGGAACTGAAGTAATGAATATACAGCAAAAGGTTTTGCTTACTTGGTCTCTCAAGCTTTCTGAGGATGTGCTTTTGTTGGCTTATCTCGTCATTGTCTAGGGGGAAAACTCAGCCTAAATCTGGTTAAGCAATTTTGAGGCCCCTGTTCGTGGCCTTCGTTTCTGGTGAAGCAAGGAAGGTCTTGTTGTGCACAATTTATGCCTTCCTAATGTTTTTCACTGCCCAAAAGTATTCTGTTGAGCAGCCCAGTCATTTCACACCGCAAGAGGAGGTCATGCATTCATTTAGATGTCTTGATGATGCCGTACGAACACTGGTGGCAGCCAATGTTCGTAGGCCGCCGTAGGTCATCGAGTGGAGTATGGAGACAACCATGTTTAAAGTCCATGTAAATCCAGTCGTGACTGACTGACATCAATTTTGCGATGTTACAGTATTTTGATATAGCTTTATCTTGTATAGATATCTTGAAAGCATTTCTTCATATATAAACAAGTCCTTCATGTAAATTACGAGGAGAAAGAAAAGGTCTAAAATGTTTAAAGATTGTGATATGGGTAGCATTTATTTAAGTGCCTAGTTGTAATAAGTGGCAATTTTTCTCTAAATTTTTGTAGATTTCACATGTCCTGAAGAAAAATTTATAGAAGTATTCTTTTGTATATCTTGGAAAACATTTTCAGGTTAATGGGATAGCCATTGCACAAATTTAAAGCTGTGCATATGATGTTGTTATACCTTTTTATCTGTTGTTTGTATTTTTTATCATTGTTTACTATGTGGTGAACACAATAAAGATTTTTTCTAAGAAAAAAAAAAAAAAANATTTTGTACACGAATCCGCAAGGCAACAAAAATTGCATATCACTCTGTTGAGTCTGGAGTGTTGTCCAGATCCAAGTACCGAGCAATTATAACATTATTTATTAGTTTTTCAACATCATTTGACCTACTTGTGAAAACCTGCCCAATTCAACTCAGGACCACGGGTGATGCTGATGTACATGTTAGCCGTAGCTAGTAAAGATTGGCAGTTATGGTGGCATTTGTGTGTTTTCTGTTCGATATGTTGTAATCCAACGTTTTTACTACAAAAGTGGGATATTCCTCACTATACTACTACTCAAACAAACTTTCAGAAAAAATGCAGATTTAGGGGTTCTTCAGCTCAAACACAAACTGCCTGGCTCTATTTTATGCATGTAGCCCTTCACTTCACTTCA
>JARGYV010104983.1:0-14048 GCA_029532675.1 Ornithodoros moubata | reverse complement strand
AAATTCGTGATATGACTCCTTAAAGTAATCTGTGTCTCCTATAAACAGGAAGTTCCAGAAGCTGCCCCACAAGGGCTTGCCGTGCGTAATTGTTATGGCAGTTATGTTCCTGAGGTTCATCTGGGGATGAACATTAAAGTCCTTACTCAATTAAATTACAACATGCATGGCTTTCAGTACTTTCCACTTCCGTTTTCAGCGAGAAACGTATAAACGGGCCCCATTATACCTCGCTGTGACGACCGGCTTGAGACGAATGACTCAAATCTTTTCGTCTCACGCGCACCACGACCGTTCCTAGACGATGAGACGAATCAAAAGTGGCCAGCACCGTGCATTTTACAGCGTGAGACGAAAGGCGCCACGTGACTAGTAAGTTGCTATGACGACGAAGAAGAAATACGAACGACGATCTCCCGCGAGCAACGCGCCCGTGATTGCGGGTACACGTACCGTTTGCGAAGCATCTAACGCCTCGTGAACTAAGTATCAAACATTCATTACCTATACCGTTGACGTTCACTTTAAGAACCTTGAAATCCAGATTGTTTTTGTATTTACACTATGAAATGCTAAATAGAAGCTGCAACTCACATTGGATATCGAGAAGGAAGACGGCCGTGAGTTCGCTTTTTGGCAGGTGAGGATTATCCGCTCGGCAGGTAACGTTCCTGCCATTATCCCGTAGCGTTGTGGGAAACGTCACAATGCTGGTTGTAAAGTTTCCCCCTTTGGACACTTCGTCTCTTGCATGGGGTTGCCGTTGGTGTTCCTTAAACCACGTGATCTGTGCGTAAGGCTTGGCACCTTCCGCCAGGCAGCGCAGCTCCATTCGTTCACCAGCTGAGACGGGCCGTGCAGAGGAAGTGATCTTCACGCGCGTAGGTTTCACTGCAATGTAAGAAGGAAAGAGCACATTCTTTCAATCACCGTACCTTACGCTGGCAGCAAGAGGATTATACCATTTTGTTGTACCTTCTTTATCAGTGCAACCATTTAATATTCGTCACTGATGTCACAGGAGGGTATCCTCGTATCCTCGTCATCGGCGCAGCGATGTTCAAAGTCGGATCTACCTGTTCTTTAACACACTTAGGAGGGTGACGCGGGAGTTGAGTGATTGATAAATTTTCTGATCCTATGATTTGACGGCAACGCTATCTCAGCGATGTCTGATTTGCTCCCACAGTCCTTGTGCTAAGCATTTTCTTCTGAGCCGATTCTGAACTATGAATGGATGACCGAAGCGTCATCGGTCTTCGCTCCAAGGAAGGAATGCACGCTCTAAAAACGGGACTTCACCGCATAACTTGGCGTAAACCAATCCCCAGTCAGAGTGATGTCTTCACACACAGGATTGGTAAAAAGCGGTGGGCGTACGGCTTTTTGTGTAACTTATGCAGTTATGCTAAGTGACACAAAAAGGTGTACGCCCACCGTTTTTGACGAATCCTGTGCGTGAACGATGTCACTCCGACTGGGGATTGGTTGGCGCCGTGTTTATTAAAAGATTTATTAAAACATAAACGAAGAAATTACTATGTAATCTTATAATCGAAATCAATTAGCAACGTAGAGCTGTCACGGTGCGTCATGTCCTGATATTGTCACGGATGAACTGGTGAACACTGACCGCAGGTTTTTCAAAAAGGTTTATAGGCCTACTGGGCTGAGCAGCGCAGGTCTCTCTATGCTCCGCTAGGGTGCTACACAATCTTTTTTACAGCGATACGAAACTTCTCCAAAGCTCAGAAAGGTCGAATGACTGGAAGCTTCTGCTTCTGTGCTATCTGTGGATAAATGTGACGGCTCTCTTACTCGGTGCCTGCTCGAGCAGAGCTTGTATTAGAGGGGATAACACTAGACTGTCTATGACGGCCGTTATCCTGTATGCCCGGGCTATCAGGAGTTTTTTTCGGCGTCTTATGTTCTGGCGCGTGGCTATAACCCCTCCGTAAAAATGACATCGTCCCAATGTCGCTGTGACGGAGCCTGCAGAAGATTCCTTGCTATTGGGAATAGTAAGGCTTGAGTCACACGACGTGGGCAATTTCTGGTCGTATCCTTTGTCCCTAAGTCACGGTGCCTTCTGGTATGAATTTGTAGCCTGGTCCCTCCAGACACCGGACTATGCTGTAGTGCCGGAAGTACCATTTGAGTAGTTTCTTACTGACTCCGCGCTGTCTGATTGGAGTCCAAGGCCAGGAGAGGCTTCCTTGTGTCGAAAAATAGTCCTCGCCGACGTAAGGAGAGTAGTATGATAACGTTCATCAGGTCGTCGTATTTGTTAGCGCTGGGATTCAACTCCACGGGATCACGGGGATTCGAACTCCAGTCCGCGAGGTGAACGCAATTGACGCGCAAAATTTCATTTTTTTTTGTACCAGCAGTAGCCGCTAGGGGGCGTTAGTTTGCGCGTTGTTTGTTAGATGGTTCCACCGTCGTCAGTAGTTACAGTTGCCACCCCCAGGGGGCACTATGAAGAAATGATGGGCGTGTGAAGCGTCAATGCTAAGCTTCGCGCGCGGACATTTGAAACGAAGTGTCACAAAGGCGCACATCTAGATAAGTCACAATGCGTGCAGTAAGAGTTGAAATGGACTGTTAAAATTGGTTTGAGAGCCGATGGGGACGTCACATATATAAGGAACCATTCTATGAGCACACCCCACGAGAAAGGACGGACCAATTCTATGTAAACCTTCTTTCTAATGCATCTAGTGATATTTATCGAAGCAATACTCTGAGTAAGTGCTGCGTTGAGCTCGCTCAACCAGTAACACTGCAGGGAATGTGGGAAGTTGCCCTGGCAGAGGTTAACGTTCCTTTTGCTATTAAGAATGTAACAGACACACTTACTGGAATATCAGAGACGACACTAACTCCAGATACGTTCATGACGGAGGACATGAAATTTTGTCAGGGAGAAATCATTCTGCCGCACCTGCGAAAGTTCCTGACAAAACACTTAAACAATCAGGTGAAGATAATTAGAGCCAGTCACCATTATGAAATACAACTGCCACTCAGTACCGGGCTCAAGCTGTCAGCAAGCCTTGCTAGAACGCTAGGCCTCCCACAAAAGATTCTCGGCTCGGGAGAGTTTGACGAGGGCGATCCTGTCAATGTGCTCGCATACCAAACCGACACTGAGAAGAAGGTAACTCTGATCACATATCCTGCACGTACGACAAAATTTGAAATTTTCCAGGGATATTACGAGTCGGGTCAAAATCTAGTGGAGTCCATAAACAACACATTCAGAACTAAGCTTCAATTAAGGGCGGAATCATAAATTGTTTTCTACAACCCCTAGAACAGTGTCTGCCTACTGGAACAAGGACGGATAGGTACGTGACCTTCGACCTTCAGTCCAGCTCTCTTCCCATTCAGTGCAAAATAGTCCGCAAAAATGGCGATCCCGCAACGAGTACTTTGCCGATCGGTTCAGTGAGCTACGACACCATAATTCCAGTGTAAGTGTTTGCCTCCTCTCTCTTCCACCACTCTCACATCTATGTCAACTCTACACTTGTTTCTAATTTCTAAAACTACTCTTATCGATCCTATTTGGACATAATTACAAATGCAAACAGCGTCACCTAGACTCACACACTTTTTGCGTTGCTATACAAACTCGACCCTGTGGCAGAGTCTGAAAATTTTGCGCCTACACCGGAGGCAAAGGGGGTCCTTGCCTGCTACAAATGCACAAAGGGATCGGCCCTAGCCGATCTCTACACACCCATATTCAGTGACATATTCAGTCAGCAGAGAAAGCTTATGCTCAACGGACATGCTTGTGGACATCGGGGTTGGGCTCAGGCAGAACACGGACGAATCCCGCCTCCTGGTTCCAACTAGTAAAACGGAAAAGCATACTGTGGAGTTTTCACGCACTGTCCTCTACCTGCGACGTGTGCAAGTCACCCCGAGCGTGATTGTGGGATCGAACGAAGATTGCAGATGACACCGCATCTTACCTCCTACATGTATCAGAGATCAAGTACAGAACAATCACGCCCAAACAGTCCCAAATTATTTTCGACGACCTCGACAGTGAACAGGTCCCATCCAAGCTGACGGTTCTCATGGTCAAAAGCGAGGCCTACCAAGGGAGTCGCAAAGTGAATCCGTTCAAACTCGAAAAGTTCAAGCTTAAAAGGGCGGTACTGGTGCGGGCATCAGTACACGGATGACTTTGTTTTTCAGCGAGACATCTATGCCAAGGGATACATGTACTTGCTCCACAAGCTGAAGAGAAAAAAGATATCCTGCTTGGTCCGGTTGCGTATGAAAAGGAAACATTCATGCTCCGTTATCATATGACGCCCGATGCAGAAGTGCAGTCACTGAGCCCAGTGGTGCAGGCCAACGTTCGTCTAGCACTAACGTTTGCCGCCAATCTGACGGAAGTGGTCACAGTTCTCCTTGTGTCGGAAACTCCTCGCGTGCTCGAGATCAACAAAGACAGGCTCGTGAAATTTGCTTAGCATGAAAGAATGGGAATTTTCCCCAGTGTTCCCCGACTTTGGCGGGTTTCTGCAGGTTTTCGGTGACCGTCGATAACATCTTGCGTGCTTGAGGTCGGAAGCTGTAATCTGAGAACTACACCGAGCTGCTTATATAGCCCCTCTGCGCTTCCCACCCCAGGTCACGCGCTGTCTAGACGTTCTGGCACAGATTTTATCTATCGCTGCATGCTGGTGCATGCATTCATCCATTGAGAAGCAATCAAAAGGTTCCAGTTTATAACGCCAGCCTCAATCACCATATCTGGTCAGAGTCAGAGCAGCAAAACCACACTAGTTACGCGTTTGCTAAAACATAGAGATGCTCGTTTTGAGAAATCATTTGAACGCATATGTTACATTTGCTTGTACAAACAATTCGCGTTCGACAACTTTCCTGAAGTGACCTTAACGCAGGAGATACCTAGTATATCCCGAGAAATCATCATAGATGACAGTTTGACGGCAAAAAATGAACGATTGAGAATAATTTCATTTCATTTATTTCATTCATTTCATCATAATATGTGACTTATTTGTTGCTGGCAGTCACCATTTGAACTGCTCGGCCATATTAATCACTCAGTATCTCTTTGTGAATGACCCGCTTTACACGTGGATTCAGTTTAACAGTACTGCATTGATTGGCCACGCTAATCCGTGGCCAAACGCCGCCGTGGCTAATGGCCAGACAGGTGAAGGAAGAAGAAGAAGAAGATTCTGTATCGATCGTCACGCATTTCCGATCAGCTGGTGGTTCTTTAGCGCCAGCTATTTGGTGCACAAAAGAGTAGCGTACTTCCGGACATATATATAAGGACGCTTGCAACAAACCGTACAGCATTTAGTGATTGCCCTATCACAGACATCCAACGAACGGTTCCGAGTTTGGCCGGCATTTTCCCACATGAGCGACACCTACTATATAAGACATGAAAAGAATTACTCATAATTTACACTTTCTGCAACTCCTTGCCGAAGCCGAGTCTCCGGAGGAACATCAGTTGCTGTTGGAGCATGCCAGTAAAGAGCAGTGGAAGGCAATCAGAGAGATCTGCTTCAACCTTTGTCGAGGGAACATTAGGGTGAAAAAGAAGTTACAGTCGTATGCGAAACCAATCTGCTTTCTTACCAAGCACGATAGGTCACCGAGCAAACAGGTGAGGAAGGTTCTACAAGAGTCGGGCGGTTTTCTAGTTTGTTCTTCCGCCTCTGCTCGGACTTTTGTCCACGGCTGGTGGCAAAGCTATAGCCAAGGCCATCTGTGTCTAGTATCATGGCTACCAAGTAGGAACTAGTACCCTACAGGGAGTCAACTATGCCTCAAATACTGAACAAAGACGAACCGGACGACATTAAGGCAAAAGATTACCCATTATCTGCATACCTTGCTCCATCCTTTACGCGTCGTGGAGATTCCACTGGTGGCGATGAGGACACAAACTAGTCACCACAGGTGGCAGAAAAGTTTCCTTGGAGCCGCTTGCTGTTGTAAAAGAATTGCTCCGCTGGATGGATGAAGTCGTAATACACTCTGTAAAGCGAGCGTATCCCCTAACTGTCGAAGTATGTTACAGTATTGACTATGTATATTCCTCTTTTTGGCTTTTCTCTCGCTATCTTATCACGTGCAAACGTTCCTCTGAACAGTGGTGCAGTGCTGAAGTCTGGTGCAGTGGTTGCGAACAAATGCTGCATAAAATTCCAATTCCTCTATGCTAAACGAATTTGACGCGCCTGTCTTTGTTGATTTCGAGGACGCGAGGAGTTTCAGACGCAAAGAGAACTATGACCGCTTCCGTCAGATTGGCAGCAAACATTAGTGTGAGACGAACGTTGGCCTGCACGATTGATTGGCATCAAACGTTAGTGTGAGACGAACGTTGGCCTGCACGATTGATTGGCAGCAAACGTTAGTGTGAGACGAACGTTGGCCTGCACGATTGGGCTCAGTGACTGCATTTCTGAATCGGGCGTCAGATGATAATGGTGCATGAATGTTTCCTTTTCATATGCAACTGGAACAAATGGGATATCTGCAGGTTGTGGAGCAAGTGCACGTATCCTTTGGCATAGATGTGTCGCTGAAAGTCAAAGTCATGCATGTACTGGTGCCTGCCGACGTCCAGTGCCACCCTTTTGAACTTGAAATTTTCGAGTTTGAATGGATTTAGTTTGCGACCCCGTTAGCAGGCCTCGCTTTTTACCATGTGAACCGTCAACTTTGATGGGGCCCGTTCGCTGTAGAGGTAATCGAAAATCACTTGAGACTGGTTGGGCGCGATTGTTCTGAACTTGATCTCTAATCCGCGTAGGAGGTGTTGTCTGCAGTCTTCGCTCGATCCCACAATCGCGCCCGGGGTTTCTTGCACACGTCGCAGGTAGAGGACGATGTGTGAAAACTCCACAGTATGCTTTTCCGTTTCACTAGCCGGAGCCAGGATGCGGAATTTGTCCGTGTTATTCCGAATCGAACATTAAGATGTTAAGCACTGTAGTTTCTACTCAACCTACCATTAAATATATATGACGAAAACGCACATTCCTATCGAACAAGTCCAGATAACAAGAGTACAGAGCTTATGTCACCTGTTTCAAAATGATGAACTCACAATTTGACTGTTATAATTCTTTCATAGAATATTTATTTTACACTTACACACAGACAACAAAGTACAATGAACAAGCAGTGAACAATGAGTGAATGCTTGATTATGGGCGCAAAGTACAGTGACACTATATGCGCCATGTAACAGTATGTAACATGAACGGCCATTCGATCGTGCTGTGTATATATACAAAAATGAGCAAGTCGCTGACATACCTGCATGACTGCGTCACAACACCACAAGTATGTCAAGCACCTCACGTGCTATACACAAAACCTTAAAAGCTAGGTTCTGCAGAACATCTTCGCCATGTCTCATTCCAATTTTTCGGCATGACCATTGCCGCAGGAAAGGAATTTCACCTACAGTGACCAGCCGGTGTTTCATCTAGTCTCTTAGAAGGTGCCTCACAAGGCAAAGCCTAGGATATGTCGCCTAAGATGCCTATTTTGCGCTATAGCAAGGCACCTGAACTTCTAGAATACATACAAAGTTACTATGGCTACTGTGTTCTCAAAAGTTGTTCGAGGACTCTGTGCGAAGTTGTGTTTTAATTTTCAACACACCGAACACACTTTGCCAACCCATTGTACACTGTATAATGAGAAACAATATGGATCGGCAGCAGTTTAACCGCGTATATGTAATCTACTAGTTATATTGTGGAATAATTAAAAGTACCTAAGAAGAGTAACTGAAATTGTATAAAATTAATAGGGAAAACGGAAATCAAGCACCTACCCAACATAGCATGAACGATGCATAAATAGTAACCTGTGAGATACAAATGACAATAATAATAAAGACATTTACGTACGTGACTTTTGTCGAAAGGAATTTTGTCTTTTGCACGACGGCCTATCATTTTGATGTGAAGCCTTTTACCGGTTAATGTTTATTCTTTCTTGGAACTCGACAGCTGAACAGTATTTTTGGACAGTGCAGCACCAGTAGTTAGCTAACATTTTCGTCCTCATCATCAATAAACATATACCCCTCCCAACTCGTAGTTCAACTACGTGTTAAACTTGGACTTGCTTGTTGACGAAGACCATAAACATGCGCATTGGAAACGTCACAGTAAAAACAGCGCTGATATTTGCGATGCGATATTTAAAATTCTTACATTGAATGTTAACCTGGCGTCAAGCACATGTATTATGTAGATAGTCAGCAAGGCAGTTGGTTAGTGACAATCGCAAATGAGGTATAAGTATTACTTGCAGTACTTGTGCAAGTAGCTAGAACTCTTTATGAAGAACGCAGTTATAAATATGCTGCGCAGGGGTAATTAATAGTGGTAGTTAAACTGCTTCAAAAGTATCTTGAGCCCATCATGGGCCAACAGACTCTCTACTTGCTTTTACCTGGACATTCCTTAACTGCAAACTCCCTGTGAGAAAGAAATGGAAGCGGATGCATTGAAATATACAATACATTGTTTTCGTCATATGCCCGCTGTCCAGTGTCAGCGTTAACCGTAGAAGTGATATCCAATACGTAGTACGGTCAAAGAAAACCTGACACCTCGTCCCTGGCCGCGAGACGTATTCAAATATCAATTTTTACAGTTGGCGGATAGACGCCTTGCATGATATTAATGAACTAAAGAAGTTCATCTGAACGCAAAGAGGACCCCAACACTTGCAGAATCTTCAAGATATATAATGCACAACAATACCGTTTCATCACTCATGACAACAATAACAACTTCGTTTATGGATGGTAAAAAAATAATTAAAATAAAATAAAATAAATATCCTGCGCTCTTCGTGGCGTGAGAGGCATACGGTGACATTAGCCGAGTCCCATATCGGATACGGCTAACATGCACGGTGTAATTCATTGTCCCAAAATATATGTCCTTCACGTATCTGGGTCCGTGTGCACTATATACGCGTGGAAAAGAATATAATGCATTCGTAATCCAGATGCCCTCCTAAAGTTCAGACTGTCACTTTGAGGACTTCTTTTAAATAAGGAAGCGTTTGTTAAAGTGGCAGTACCGATGTAATGCAGGAACAACGACCTAGCTTTGCATATCATACTATGAATTATTGGGGGCAAAAGTACAGAGACGGCAAAAATACAAACGCTATCGCTCAAATTGAGAACGACTAGGTGGAATAATTAACTGTATATCGCTTAGCACCTTTTAATGAGAGCTCCTCGGTGGAGGCAGTAATTAGGGATGCCAGTCTTCACCCTGCTGGGAGTCCATTCAGTTTGTAGAAAGTCCGAAATAAGCACGTGGTTCAACATACTACATCTGCTTATGCAGTTTCAAATGCAGGAGCGAAACTGAAACAAGAACTGGGAAGAGTGCAGAAAAGATTGCAATATGATGTCTCCAGCCGCTGGAAGGTATAATGAATAAATCATTAATAAAACTTGAATCGGGGTGGGATCTTCATGCAAATAAAGCTGATTCCTTCGATTACTGATCAGTCTGATTATATCTTGCGTTGGCGTAGACAGGTAATTCCACGAAGTCCAGTTTTGGAATAAAACTTTATGCACGCATCAACAGCAACGAACATTTTCGTGTCAAGTGCATGGCGTGTATTTCGATGCACAGTTGAGCATTTGGGTACCATACTCATAGACTCCACACAAATTTCCGCACTTGTGGTATAGCACTGTAGTTTTAATTCATGGTGAAAATAATGGCCAACAGAAGGTTCACGAGAAAGTTACACCGAAAACGGTATGCTCTTCTTACTTGGGATTATCATGTGCATGACAGTCTTTGCGAAACCGTAATCGTACTTTCAAAAGGGTAGACCCACTGTACCAGACATCAGGAGCTAGGAGCATCAATACAGCTGATAATGTTCAAGGGAAATAAATTACAGTAGAATAATGAATGTGAAGCAGAACTGATTAGGGTTAGGCGGTATGGCCAAGTGGTCTAGGCGTTTACCACCTGGCAGTAAGCAGGTGCCAAAGGCTGGGAGGTTGTGGAATCGAATATAACTGCCGGCTGTGCTGCAAAAAGTTTTTCCTGGGTTTTTCCTTCGAGGTTAAAAGCATATGCAAGCACAGTTTGCTGTGGACTACGATGCACTAGCCCCCATGGAATTAGAAGAATCGCCAGGAACCGGTTCAACATCTCCCTGCTATCGTCCTAATGAAAACGGTTGAGCACAGATATGATAAAATTTTAAAGCAAATGGCGTCTGTTGCCCGCGTCGTTTAATAATAACGCGGTTCACTTACGCGTTGCTGAATGTTTGAAATAAGGTCACGCTTCCAAAACAAGAGAGAGAGAGAGGAAAAAGAAAACACTGAGAAAAATGAAGTGCTTGCGTTATTTCAGTGCATTTGTAATCCCAAAAAATTATGGAATGGGGGCTTTGCGCAAAGCACACAAGTCAAAGGGTCAATGCAGGGAATCCAGTAGAGATATTACCCAGCAACGCGAAATGAAGCGCAAGGAATCTCACAATCCTTCCTGCCGCTAACGTAATGATCCGAATGATAGCGTTTCAGCAAGGTTCACACTCGAAAAGTCAGCACAAATGAAACCAAGCGTTGTAAGTAGTTTCCGGAAATACCAAAGACAACGACAAGACGATATAGCCCTTTTTATGAGGGCTTTCACACGCTCGTCGCCTTTTATTGCAGCTGTACTGAGCAAACACCTTTCGACATATCGATTTCCTTCGCATCCAGGCTTGTTTTGTTAAACATCTTGATAATTTCTCTACAGCGTTTTACCGGTTCTTTTGCCACTCGATTGCTTCCAGAGCTGTACATCAGGCTTTAGCTCCAAAGAAGGAGCAGGGACAAGATATTTAGGTGCCATATAGCAAGGATTAAAGCAGGGATGAAAATAGGGTCAGGTCAGATGCGTTGAATAAGAGGTGTGCCAGGAAATGCCTGTCACAATCACAGGCGTAAGTAGGACGGCCACCGGACTACTAATAACGCTTTAGAAGTGTATCTGCCCTGCTCTGTACCTCTTGTGTGGTCTTAGACGCGTGTGCTACAGTGTGGAGTCGAACAGTGGCGGCCACGGATGGTCAATGTACATCACCATCATTATCATCACCACCATCACTTCATACCCATTGTCACCGTCATTGAAGATCACTGCGCAATGGAGCAGTGTGTCGCCGTACTGGCGGCGAAATACTCCATATCACCGTCATCTCATGAATTTGTTGTTGTTGTAAGTAGGATTTAATGCCTTGAAAAACAGCTAATAAGGAGATGACTCTCACAATTAGAGGGTGCAGGTAAGACTTATATGCCTTCGAGAATCCGATGGGTGCGCGAATTTCTGGCACATATTAGTGCGCTGGTCAGCACACCAAAATTTTGTGTGTTGAATGGTCTCCTGTCCAGATGGGCATCATGCTTTCGATAATCTTCAATTATACTTGACGTCATCCACTACACTGGACTTGCTGCGGCGCGCACGAGCAATGTCGGGGACATTAAAGGTATTCTTCGTATCACACTACTGACTCGTGTGGACGATGTCCAAGTCGTTCCATACTGTAGCTCAGGGTCGGGATCACATGTAATCAATGTATGTGCCAGATCTGTGAGTCAGTGGTATCACCTAAGACATGTTGTGAGTGCGTCAATCATCAACCAAGCGTCACTTTTCGTGAAGCAAGTGTTCAGTGCTTGTTCTCTACTTCTCGTGTGGGCTTGTCAAGCTGCGCTGTCTGCGGCCTCATTACCTGATATCCACGGAAGCACAGGGTCATGACCCATGCATGTTGCCTCAAGATGCACTTTAAAAGCATCATGTACAAGCGAGGCCACGGAGTTCGCGTATTTATTTATTTCAGGTACGTCAAGGGCCCTATCGGGTATGACTTGTTATCTGAGGTTTTCAGTGCACTCTTGGTGCTGGTGCCTGGGGTAAGTGACACTTACCAATGAGGAGATTGGCCAGCATCGCAACAGAACATGTAGACCAAGCTTTGTAGACGTTGTCAATTAACACTCTTGGAAAAGAATGAATAGTGGATGGAGACGGAGGTGGCGGTAGTTTTTTCTGAGGCAAAGTACAAGATACATTTCTCAGGCGAAGATTTCAAGTCGGGCTTTTTGCAGGATGATGAAGAGGAATAAGAGATATGTAGGTATTGTTGAGTGAACGAAGGTTTGGCTGTAGGATTTTAACAAGCATCTTCAGACATATTTGACCTATCAGGTTACGAGGAGGTTACCGAGGAGGTATGACGTAACGAGGAGGTTACCGAAGGTAGAAATAAAAGTTTCACTGAGATGCGTAGCGTTGGGCTTGTTTCGCTTAGTTTTCTCCTCTTGAAAGGGAAGTTGGCGTGACAATGGGCAGGGTATCCATTTGGAGGGTTGTAGAGAAGGGATAGGAGCTAGAGAGACAGAGAAGGATAGAGGGAGGTTTTCTCGAGTTGGGGAGTGGACGTTACTGGTAAAAATGGCATTACGAAAGGTTGCAGAATAGAAGACAACAGAGAGTTTTAGTTGCACAGATTTTCAGACCCGATAAGTCCACCACGGATACAGTGCAACGAAAACGAAGAGCGACTCACCTATCGTAGGTGCATATCGGAAGTACGTCATTTCCAAGTTTTAGCTCGCTGCAACGAAAACAAGTCGACTCAACGTGTACGACTCATCTAAGCGTCGTCTTCTTCTTCTTCTGCCTCCACTTGAACTCTGCCTCTGCCTACACTATAGTGGAGAAGAAATGCCACCGTTTCTTCTTCTTCTTCCTTCGTATTTTCCTAGGACACGATTCGGACGACGATAGAGGCCCGATTCATGCGGAATGAGTCGGAACCCGATAGTCGTCCGATACGATCGCGCGCTTCCGACCCAGTCGCGCGCGCGCAGTTCTCGTTCTGACGAGTCGGAAAGCTTTCGGAGTCGGAGAACTGTGCAACTAAAACTCTCTATTGATTTCGGCCGAAGACGGTAGCAATATGAGGGACGTAAACATTGTTACTGGCACTGTGTGTCGGAGATTTCCGGTGCACGCCAAAACATCCCCAGGTGGTCTAAAATATCCGCAGTCCTACCCTGCGGCGTCGCTCATGATTATAGTCGTCTCCCGACGTAAACCCACTTATTATTATTATGATTATAGAAGACATTGAAGCAGGCGGCACAGAAGTCACGGAAGGAGACACTGGGCCGGGATGTACAACGCAGGGCGGAGATAGCAGTGCCACCACATTTCTAACAGACTTCATCCAAGGGACAAGGAGAACTAGAGGGGCTAGATTTGAGGCGAGTTCGTTCACAACCGTGAACACGCAGTTCTCATCGGCTTAATCCAGCACATTTTGTAGTCTAGTTTCACTGATAAACAGAAATTTACGCCATTTCGCGGCCGCGGAATAGCTGCTAGGTTTCTGGCGTTGAATCTTCGACCCCTCTCCTCGAGAACACCTGTGAGACGTCATGATTTGAAGAATAATAATTAATAATAATAACTCGTGAGTTTACGTCGCGAGACAACTAGGATTTGAAGAAGAGAGGACAAGATAAAATGACGTGAACAACTTCTGACATCCGCATAGGGGGTTGAGGAACAGCTGCAGCAGCAAGGTTCGGGCGCGGACAATTGTTTTTCAGTCTCAGCAACACCACATCGGTGGCATCCTTCTTGTGATGTAGAGTTTTTGACAACATGGCATTATCGAAAACAGATTTTGCATTGCGGGAATTTTCTACAAAAGGGTCAACTCCGTAGATTAACGACATGGTGCACGCAAATTAAGAAACCAATTGCTCATGTGTAATCTTTCTTGAGAACAAAGTAGGGAACAATGAGACAGGCCCTGTTTTTATTCCTCTTGTCAACGAAGGAAGGAAGGTTGAAAAACAAAAATATGAGGAGGGTGGCTGCACGGAATAGTGCGCCTGCTACCTCAAACCGCCATCAGGAGACAACGACCACCATACACATCACAGCGATCAG
>JARGYV010104978.1:0-20401 GCA_029532675.1 Ornithodoros moubata | reverse complement strand
CCAGAAGAACATATGGAAATGCAATTACGTTGCACCCTTAGTGTATATACGGAAAGTAGCTTTAATATTTTAGCCATGTGCGTCATATTAATGAGTGAAGAGCTCGGATGCCCCTTTTGTGAGCACAATGAAAAGGAAGGGCACGGCTATGTGAATAGGCGGTATTTTAATGATCATTTAACCACAGTGGAAAAGGATCACTGGAGTGGACCGTTTCCTTTTTATTGAGCACCATCACGCAAGCGTGACCATCACTTTAGCAGCGACGGCACGCGGCCTTGAATCTTGCGTTTAATGACCAAAGAAGAAAGTACGACTGCTTGTCACCCAGTGGGCCAGTGCAGTTAATGACGATTCTACGAAGTCTCATGGTTCCTGTACTAACACTTATTCATACTCGAGAAGTCCAATGTGGAAATGTATGTGAGCCCACGCTTCCCGCATGTTGTGGAGACGCGTATCTTGCCCTTTTCTTTATTTCACACTATGCCAATGACCAAATATATAAGCATGCAAAGTGCCCAAACAGGCAATGCTTGTATTTCCTGAGAGAACGACACTTTGTGCAATCACAGATTTTAGAACGAGACACAGCCACACCAAAGATTAGGATTTTTATAATTTTATAATCCGTTCAACGACCTGCAAAATTTCGTACGCGATTTATCGGGGTATTCTCTGCTCACTTCTTGCACGCTGCAGCAAGGTCATACGCTATAGTTGAAGTATATGTGTAACCGTAAATAATACTACCGTGTAACACGGTAGTATTATTTACTCCAGCATAAAAGACAACTGACATCGAGGTTTAAGCTTCCAACGTACTGATCAAGTGATAACGGCTGTCGGTGAAGGCTTATTGTCTGTCCCTACTTTGATACATTTCACAGCTGGCTGCTCAGATCAACTGTCGTAAAAAGATCGACTTCTCGATTTCAGGTGACGGTTCACCTTGCACATGTGTGCAAACGTCCAACAATGTTGCACATCGCTCAAAATTTTCACGGCAGCTGGCGTTGCCGCAATGTTCGTTGAATGCAACTCATATGTGCCTTCAACTGAATGGAGAAACAATGCGGATAACGACTTTATAAAAGATCCATAATCATTCCCAAACGCATGCTGTTTTAACTTCGCTAAATATTGCAGTTTATTTCGACAGTCCTTTATATATATAAAAGGAAAATGAGAATCAGAAAGAATACGGAAAAAGAAAATCGTAACTTCGCAGATGGCGTAGACGGCGCGTGCCCTTCCCTGCGGTCCCCAACACGTGCAGAACTGTACGGAAGGTTCGCGATGGTGGGTTATCAGTTATCGCACGGCAGATGACGAAACAGATGCTTGCATCGTCGCGTCTGCGTTCACCTGGCCCCACCAGGATGCTGTCGCCAGCGTAAGAAAGCGATAACGAAGCGTTAGAAATACTTGCAAGGGGGCGGGTTGTACCAAAGCTAAATGGCCTGTGGTTTTCGTTTCCTCTTGGAACATACGCCTATGGTCACCACTGGGATCCTACAGGCTTTCTTCTAGTACGTGTCTAGTCGCACAGGAAACGGTCCGTCTATTGAACTGCACACAACTGCGCGAAAGTTCCAGCTGTTCAGACGTATGCTTCTGTTTTCTATATCGGTCACTGTTTTTGTTTGCGGAGAGCGATTTATAATTTCCTCGTCAGGTAAAGCCTTTCCATATTTTTCGTGCATGTCTCATGATACAACTGTAACGCAACTGTGCCGAAAGAACCAGGTAAATGTGAAAAAAAAGAAAGAAAGAAAGAAAAAATATATAAGATAATGAATTCCACCGCCATCGTCCAATTAAGATGTCGAGGGAACAGACAGGTGCGGAATAGAAAAGGCGCGCCTTCAGCTGCGCTGTCTAGTTTTCTTCATGCCCAGTGATGTAGCACTCATAAAAGCGCACAAGAAGCGGATGACAAATCCAATGAAGCCCCTTGTGTACACCAGCAACGCGAGTCGTCCACATTAACAGCACATGTGGCAGCGAATGTAATTTTGTGGCTATCATCTAGGTCGGAAAGGGGAGACTTGGAAACGAATTGTCCAGACTCCACACCCTCTTCGCCTCCTTCAGCATCCTTCGCCAGCTGGACTTGTGGCGAACGCGTGGCAACACAAAACGTCGTCTGCATTCGTGGCAGATGTTTCGGAACAGGCGGGTGGCGCGTGCCTGTAGACAGCCGGCACGTGCCCCTAACCATTCAACCTTCCGGCTGAATGGTGGTTCAAGAGGGTGCAAAATGAAGGTGGGAGGAGGGCTGGGGAGAGGTCAACGTGTTTTGCGAATACACACCCGTCTATACAGGCGGCCGACGCAAAAAAGCCGTGAAAAGACGCGTTCTTGCACAACTCTAAACTTTTCACTGGTGTTCAAAATGAGGTGTGGCAGGATTTATGTTTTTGCATCCTTTTTTCGTTCCTCCGTTATTTTTTATGTGTACAAAATGAAATATCCTGATCCGTATCCAAGTTATGTGCCCCAGAAGCACAACCAACTGTTGCACTGTCGATCTCCAATTTCTCGTGAAAGAATCTCGGGAGAGTTGTGATGAGCCCACGATTTCATACATAGACTACATCCAAAAAACTCATGAGGCACAAGTAGGGCACGTCCACGTAAGAATAGCGAAGTCAGACCAAATATCCAATGTATAGAGACGCATAAATAATAATCGTCAGCGGATTCCTGCCGCTATCATAATGTTTCAACAAAATCGACTCGACCCAGAAAGAACAAGAGGAAGCAGCACCCACAACGCAAGCAAAATGTGCCGATGCAAACTCGAATTGGTTGCTTTTATTTGTATTATTATTGACTCTTTTCCTTATCTGTGACACAGTATCACCCCCATGCATACACATCCCGTTACGACTCCCCTTGCACACGTGCTCTTTGAACTACTCATGCATCCATCAAAGGCCACAACCACAGACGGCTGCAGTTTCCTCCGCACGTGGCACGTGCTAAGGGACATCTGCTCCACAGGCGGACACTGAAAGAGTCCCGCTGCCTTCCTCACCAGCTGTATGCTGGTGAACACACCCGGAGTCCAACCCTGAGGAGCAACTCGCAAGTGCATCGCATCCAGATCAAAATATGTGAAATGCCTGCGTACAGCGAATCCTCGCGATGAAGATCAGAGCGAGCTATATTTGTATATCCGGAGTCATGAGAAGGTGCTTCTGGCACGGAAGTCACATGCCTGTGACATCTCCATCTGCAACGTAGGGAGGCAGAAAAAATGAGATCAGGAAGCCGTGGTTAAGTGAATGCTTCCTTCGGTGCCATGGGCTCGGAAAACTCGACTTCGCCTTGAGGTCAAAGAAAATACAGAACGCCATGTAGACAACTGGAAACAGTCGCAGGAAGTGGCGATGCGTTGGCGGAGTTTTTAGGTGTAAAGACTCCGTCGATGACGACTGATGTTGAAGTATTTATGCAGCGAGCAACCGCTCAAGGCTGCCGATCAATTAACGTATACTGACTTTTTATTACACTTTCTATATAGCTTATCGAGTTTATTTTAATTTAATTCCTTTTCCTACTCGCAGCGCTATGGAAGACCTGTAAGGCATGACCACCAGCACGCACCGGTGTTCCGCGTGACGGGTTCAGAGAATCCTTGCATTATTTGTATATTATAATTATATGTAAACGTACGCATCTATGTTTATGCAAAAAGAAAAAAGAAGAAGAAAAGATGTAAACGCTCAGTTTTAGTTGTCGTATGCTATGCGGACGATTCTCCTGCAACGACGTGTCATTAACGCTGATGAATTTTCATTCGGCGCATCCTGTTGTCAGCATAAATATATACATATGCGTTGCTTCTGTCATCACTATGTATCGCTATGTACGCACATCTGGAACATATCATAGAAGTTTTCTGCTGAGTCGTGCGCTGTATACACAACGGTCCAGGAACGAACATTGCCTGCTCACTCATGTGCACGAACCTGTTTTGACTAAGTTGTCTCTATATGAAAGCGAGTACAACAAGACATCCACTCGGTTTCAAGCAGCGTTTCTGCACGATAACGTTTACAAATGTCTTGACATATTTCTTTTTCTTTTAGTTTATATTGGTTGGTTGGTTAGTTTATGAATTTCTTCGTCTCAGATATTGCAAGGATCTGTCCTACGGTCGTCATATAAGCGCCAACAAGTATTTTAGCAACAGGTTACAAGTGGGCGTTGCTTTGAACATTATGGTAGTAAATACGTCTTGTTAAAATGTTCTTAGGGATGAAGTCGAGACCGTAATATCATGAACTTAGTCGTGCTGGGTTCTGCACTGACATTAGTATAGATAGAAATTTACATATCATTAAATGTGGGACCAAGTCACTATTTGTAGACATGTCACAGAAGTCACCTCAGTCCTTACGCAATACATATTCCAATTCTAAACATTGCTGCACTGTATATTTCCTACCACTGTATAGAGAACATTGATTCATCATCACGAATATAGCTATAAGTAAAATAAATGGATGTTGCCCAGGTACTAAATAACACAAATAAACTAAATAATAACGTCTAGAACAGGTATAAGCTGCGAATTCCGCAAGTGCTGCTTTGCAAGGTATACCGAGATGCATCTATACTGAGATTGCGCCACTCCAACAAAGGACCCTTCCAACGATTTTATTTTTTAATTCTTTTTCAGTCCACCTTTCCCTTTGCGCGTTTTATTTTTATCAGTATTATAATAGAAAAAATAAAAAAGAAGTCTTTGCATCTATAACTATACACCCAACGCATATCGTGGACGTATAGGATTCAGGTAAGATTTTATACCTTAGCTGAAAATGCCAGCTGTCCCGGGAACAGCATTGAGGGCTTTTATTTTGGAGGGGGGGGGGGGGACATTAGTCGTTGTGCCACCGCGGCGGGGACTACCAGACGGCCCACAACGGCTGCCTACCTTGAACATCTGCCACCCGAAACGGTTGCCGCTCAGCACCAGGCTTTTGTTGCCGTGCGCCATGACACGTCCCTTCGTATGCACTAAACTCGTCTTGCCCCCCTCTGCAGGTTTGGCGCCTCAAGGCGGTATAGAGTTCACGTGTTTCATTTGTGAAAAGTTGGCGGCAATGTTGAACACGCGCGCCAGTGTTGACAGTAGACGTGGTAAGATGATGAGTAAACGATGTGCATGACGGGCAAGCAAGAACCCGCACGCACAGGTTCGTATGTAAATAGTAAAAAAAAAGTACAGTATTTTAAATTGCGGTATATTAACAAGAATTAACACTGTGTAAATCCCATCAAACTTCTGCACTCCCCGTGTAGATCCCACACTCACTTTATCGTTGCAGGTGTGCCTCGTGGATCTGGGCCGTAACTTGAAATTCGCAACCTGATAGCGGGAGGACCGCTCACGAAAGAGATGGAAGTAGCATGTCCTTTGGGTTTCCCGGTGGAAAAGCTTACACGCGGTGGTCGTGAGCACGTCGGTGCAATAGCTGCCGTTTAAATCGGCAAGCTATGAGGTTAGGCAAGGTCATGACTATGGCAGCTGCGTCCAGAGTTCACTCCGGAGATAACAGCGCAGACATGCGCTTTTAATCGCATGGGGAAAACGATTATATGTTAAGATACGTGACATGATAGTCATAAAACGTTCTCGTAAATGACAATAATGTATGATCTCACGTGAGCCGAGGTGCAAGTTGAGGCAGCAAGCGAAACGTTTTAGTACAATCAGCGTGAACTAATTCCTGGACCAACGCACAACATGATGAAAAAGCGAAAGGAAAAAAATTAGCCCTGCCCTATTAACCCGCCAGCCCATATCTGAATTTGATTTTAACTAGGATGATTTCATTCTATCCGTTTGATTTATGATTCACTCCGACCACCTGTCCGGTGTTGTCACATATTACTCCACCTTCCATGATTTGTCATTCTTTGTATTTTTCCAGCAGAACAGCATCCGCTCTTTGGCAAAGTGAATAGTGGTGGAATTGCGCGAGGGAAGCGTTCATTAGTAACAAAACATTCTGCTGTTTCTACCCCTTTTATTCACTCTCTCTTTCCCTCGTTTTAAAGGGAAGTTGTACGATTTTGCTTCCAATAATAACGTACTATTGAAGACAGAGTGTTCACCAGCGAGAGCTGTCGGCACGAAGGACGTCTCGTGTTTTCTTTTATAGAGAAATGTTCACTCTACACTCAGTGGCTATCGGCGTGTTGAATGTGAACGTACCATCACAGAACATACTGGTTCTTTTCTTTTTTTGGTACAGCGCTGACTGACCGCAGACGTCTATCCTCACAACGACTAATACCTTCCACCATCGCCATTGTTCCTGTTGTGAGTATCCCTTCAAGGGAGAGCGTTATAGGACAACATGCGAACAAACCTTCGACATCTGCACCAAAGGCTTACGCCTTGAAGAAGTCCGGCGTTCAGTTACAGCCAATAAATTTAGCTGACAGCCGCCACGCGCGGCATATGTACCGCCATCCTGTCGCCTGCCCCTAAACAATACGCCGCACAGGACTCGATAACAAACTCAAACAGAAGAAAAAAAAGGAAAGCAAAGTTACAGGGTGCAATTTTGCCGACAATCGAAGTCGACAAGACGCAAAGCGTAGCGCGTTTCCTCGAGGAAAGAGGGACAGTCGTGAAAGGCTTTGCCGAAGACTTCCGGTCGGCCACGCGCCGGCCGCCACCGGTCCTATTGTCAAACCACCAGCCGGCCTCCTTCGTGTAAGGGGGATACCAGGGGGGTCGGCAGGAACACACAAGGGGGATTCGGGGACCCAATAGCAGATGCCACGCGCGTACGCGTGCCAGATGGTACCACGTGACTCTCTCTACCATCTGCCGCAGGTTGGACCGCCAGGTATATAAAGCTCGGCGCGCGGCATCCTCGTCAGTCTCGCTCTAGCTTTCCGCTTGTGCGTGCGAGCATGCTTTCTCGGTGATTCCTAGTCTTCTGTACCGTTGAGGACTATATACTACGCTTCTTCTTTGGAATATATATACGTTCGTCAAGATGGGTCGCGGAGGAAGTGATAACTCGGTAAGTGGGATGCTTTTTCAAACGTCCGAGGAAAATGTTGTGTCATCGGAGCTGTCTTCGGTGCGCTCTTCAAAAGGGTGGCCTTTTATAAGATTACTTCTAAATGATGTGCCGTATAAACTGTTTATCCGTTTCCTTCTCACTTGATGTGTAGTTCATATTTTCGTGCATCCACACTGTTCATCTAAGCCTGCTGGAACAAGCAATCGAAATCACGATGTACCCCGCCTAATCCTCACGGGAAGACGTTCTCTATAAAACTTTGTATTTAGCGTGATACGTGGTTACGTCACCCGTATCTGCACCTGGATAGCGACCGTTGGGGCGTTATAGAAGAAAATGGTCCCCCTATCGCTACACAAAAGCGGCGCGGGGAGCTTTGAATGTGGCCATTGTCCTACGCCTTGCCAACCCCGATGGATTTTATTCATATACGTGTTCTCCAGGGATTACACTCCGGCGTCCTTCTATCCTTTCCTTTCCAGTCCTTAGTGCTGTCGCTTGGAGTCACGACATAAACGTTTGAGCTACGTAGAGCGCGATTTTATGTGGCTTAGAATCTGTGTGACAGATAAGGTTCATGGCTGCTTGCAGACGTATGAAGAACTTGCTCTTTTCTCAACAGGCCACACAAGAACCCGGAGGGGTCATCAAGGTCAACCTCGACAATTCCCTGGACCACTTCGATCTCTACCACAAAAGCATCATTCCTTATGACACGCCCAAAGGATACATGTCTGCCGCCTCGCCACTGCTGCCACGTCGAAGTCCTGTTATCAGGATGCCATCCTTCGTTGGATCTAAAGCAAATGACGAGGACTGGCTTTCGCACTCTATCGAACATGTATGTCGCAAGACGCTCTACAAGAACATCGAGTACAGGACGGTGAACATGTCCGCGTTCAATGACAAAGAGCCTGCCCCTGTGCTGAAGAAAAACATCGTCGAGAAACCCAAGCAAAACGAATGTCCACTCAAGGACTCAACGAATACCAAGGTGGGAGTGGCAACCCCAAACAACCACGTGATTGCCAAGGGCAAGAAGTCGGACCTCGTCACACCAGTAAATGCTGAAAAGGGACTGAAGACACCCAAGACCAGCACGCCAAGGAACTCCTTTGTGAAGCGCTGCTGCCGAGCCAGCTCGTTTCGGCTCCGGAAGTCTTCAACGAAGAAGGATGTACGTTTCGCTTCATCCGAAGACCTCACTGCTGAAGAGCTCAAGTCAGAAACTCCGAAGTCTGTCCTAAGCTCCGAATCCAGTACCAGCAAGGACAATGTTTCGCTGGGTCTATGTACCACCATCAGCCCTATCACTGGCGGGGATGCCTTGGATGAGATAAAACAGCGGCTTGCTTTCGCTGACGAATCGCAACTGGAAGCCAATAATGATAAAGAAGAGCAGAAGACACCAGGAAAGTCTTTCGTCAGTCCCGCAGCTCTTCCTTCCGACAGCCCTTTGGGACATTATCTCCAATGGGTCGTTGAGCAGTAAGTTGCCGTCCTTAATAGTGCGTTGTTTTACCCATTACGAAAATCTTATTTCGTACTCATTTGTTGATTATAAGTACTAAACGTTTCCCTCTTTCTTTCTCAGGTCTGGACTCAGTTCAGTTCCTAGCGTTCAACAGTGGCTCAAGGGCGTCCGTCTTTCTGTCGAAAACGAATGCTTAAGCGCCCTTCAAAGCAAGTCCCTCACGAAAGACCCTGCTCTTGCAGCTGTGCTAGAAATTGGCGACGCTCAAGGTGCGTTGACTTCAATTATACTCCGAGTGCCATTGATGTTGTAGTGACCTTAGAACAGTTACTTTACAATAGCAGATACATGACAGCGGATAATTTATTTTCAAACATTTTACTTTCACAGATGCTATCGCAGCTCTCCAGGACCGTCTTGCCTCGGTTTTGGCAACCACTGGTCATGTTACCAGGCGGCTCGAACAAGGCCACTGGCTCAAGTTCTGCAGCAGCACGCCTGGTCTAAGTTCGGAAGTTGGCGACCTCATTCGGGATTACAAGTCGGTCATTCACAACGCATCGCCTTACTCGAACAAGATTGCGAATCACCTGCACAAGATTCTGCGGAGCCTCCGCGAGATCGGTGCAAGTCCCAGCCGTAAGCCAGAGACAGCTGCCGACTTGGAATCTATCCGATCCCTTCTTTTTGACATCAAGAACACTCTTCAAACGCTATGCAACTCGCTTTATCTGAAAGAACTAGAGGTACGTTTAAGTTCCACCGCTGATCACTTCACCGTTAACTGCGAGTCAGACGAGAAGCATAACAACTAACATTTCGTTTTCTTGTGTGCTTCCAGAAAATCGTGAAATTCGCCAACGAGAACACTGTCCTGGGATGCGCCCGCCGGGCTGTTGCTGCCCTGAGCAGCATTGGCGAGAGTGGAGTCCAGATGTGCGACTTGATTGCCCGCGTGGGAGGAGTTTCCGCATTGTTGTCTATAGTCAAAGAAGAAAGCCTGCGGCCAATCAGGTGCGCGGCTATCCGAGGGTTAACCATCATCTGCTGCGAGAATGGCGCCATTCACCAGCTTGAACAGGCTGGAGGCATCGAGTGTGTCCGAGGCATCCTTACCGACTTCAATGCGACCGAACAGGAGCGATGCGAAGCTACTGGACTCTTGGCGCAAATCACAGCTCCGTGGGTCGAGTGCAGTGGTGGGACCATACGACGCATGCGCGAGAACATGGACACTTTCGTCGAGTCGCTCACCAAGATGATCAAAGAGGCCAAGAACGGCGACGTGTTCCTTCTCTCAGCGGCAGCACTCGCCAACCTATCCTTCCTGGACCCTGTAGCCGTGAAGTACTTCCAAAAGCACAATACGTTCAGGGCCCTTATGAACGCATCAAGGCTAAGGGATATGGCAAGCAACCTCTTTGCAAAGGATCAGGTAAGGATCACATCTAATACTGCTGGGATTTTTGATGAGCTGACCGTCGACAGTCTGGTGACAGTTTTTGACAAAGGCGTTTCCTTCCTCCATTCTAGATTGCAACTGTTCTGGCAAACGCATCGGCCGAAAAAGCGTGCCACGCCAACATCGTAGAATCCGGGTCCCTTATCCAACTCATCTGCTTCCTGCAAGTCAGACCTTCTGCTTTACAGAGCAACGCAGAAACGGAAGCTTGTGAAAGAGTACAACAGAAATCTGCCATAGCGCTGGCGCGTCTCTGCAGCGATCGAAGCACAGCAGAAAGAGTCTTGCAATTGCAGGGTAAGCATTAGCCCCTGTAATTCCCAGCGCGGCTGCTCTCTGTGCTCATAGTGCTTTGCTGTAGAAACGACGACGAAAACAATGAATAACCGTGTGCTCTTACATATTTACAGGTGTGCAAAGACTTGTGCGACTGTGCAAGGATCCTAAGGAGAGGAACAACAGCAACTCCGTCCTGGTGGCGTGCTTAGCTGCCCTCAGGAAGATAGCGTCCTCCTGCGGCAGTAGAGAGATGTGCGACCTCGGCGCTGCTGAACTCGTCAAGAACGAGCTCTGGGACTCTTTTCAGCAGTACTCAAGCAAGCACGAAAGCTATGTGTGAAATAATGGTGTTACAACGGAGTCAGAAACAAACTCCAGCCGAATGATAGTCAAGCATGATAGTCAGATGTTGATAGTCATTGAAAGTAGTCATCAGATCATAGTCAGTTTTGAAGGATGATATACATCAAATTGTGAAGATACATATAAGTACAGAGAGCCCTTTTATTGAGTGAGGAATTCTAATCACTGCTGCATGCTGTGACAAAGGATGAGTTACCTAGTTGGATCCCAAAGGCTATCATTTCAAGAGCTTCTGACAAAACAGTTCTAGTCAATAAGTCTATGTCAAAAAGAGAATATTCTGTAAATAGATTATATATAATATTACATATATAATAAGATAATAGCTTTGTGCGCTCATATCACTGTAATATATCTGCAACACGCGCGCATTTACAGTTTCGTTTCGCATTGTACGCTATACGCATCCCTTCAAATACAGCTAATGTGTATAACCAAAGATGATTGTCATATTCTGTGTAATTAACCTATGTTCACCCCAGTGATGTTTGTTTCTTCAGAATTCGCTTCAATAAAATGTGTGCTTTGACTAAACATCGTTTATTCATTTACTAAGATCACATAGGCGTATCGAAGGCATTTATGACGAAACCTAAAGCAAGTTGGTCACAAGCACCCTGACCAATCGCTGACCAATTGGCCGTTGGACCGCCCAAGAAATCCTATGCACTTTATAGCGTGTTTCGAATCAGTCACGCACTACAATTATAGGCTAAATACACGCTAGGTAGGGAAGCCTGGGGCTGAGAATATTCACGGCAAGTAATGACATGAGATAGTGTAAAGGCAACAAGGCAAGGATGCAGGCGAACTCGTACATAATGAGGACGGATAAACCCGGGACAGGGAACAGGAGATCAAACATAACAAGATCTCAAACCCTCTTTAATGACATCCAACTCCTAAGTTCCCAACAACCTCGTGATCGGTGGCAAGGGTGAAACACAGAGGCCACACTGTGCAGAAACTGTGACATGAGACGGCTGTCCTTGAGAAAATCTGTCACCCTAGGTCTCGGCGTAGAACGGCTAATTCTCATAAGGTTTGATATCTGCAATCATATCGTTTGGCAATGCTGCATGTCTATGAATCTGCGGTGGTTACAAGCTCACGAGACAAGGAAAATATGATGGTACAACAGGAGAGGTGCGCCATCTCTCCAGCTCTGTGTCAGGCCAGTCTCCGAGGAGCCAACCAGTACAGAAAATGTTCGAGCCTTTCTCGGACAGCCTTCGTTGAAATGCTCCCTGTGCCCCCGGTATGGTAACCGCAAGGAGCTTCTTGTTGATGAACCGTTACCGACAAAGGAGATTGACCACGACCTATTATAGTCTTAATAATCCTAATATCTCGGATCTGAAGACGATTGGGTTGTTGCAATGGTACCGATCCGTCTGCCAGTCTGTGGTGCTCCGAATGACAGACTGTGTGGACAATGAGAGAGAATGGAACACCTATCTTGGAAAGAGGGGCTGATGAATAGATATTTCTTATGCGCTGGTTTATAAAGACAGGGAAGCAGAAAACGATCCAATGTCTCGTCTACTTTACAGCATGTACATGCAGGTGACGGGCGCAAAGGGTGCCTAAGCGGCAAAGATAAAACTTATATCCAGGTGGACCTCAGACTTCCTTGTTCCTTGGCCACCCCGCATCAAGATCTGCGCGCACTCAATATTGTGCCGTTGTCGCCTTCTTCGTGTTCTAAGCAAAGTAGGCAGTAGCGATGCAAGCGACTCCGTAACGAAAGTTCCGTTCGTAGTTCGTGTGATTCCCCTGCCTGTGGCGCACATTGATGAAGACGACGATGGATAGACGATGGATGAACGGTGATGGCGGCGTCGGCCCAAGGGAAGAAGGCAGTGAGCGAGGCCCTTCTCTCGAAGAACATACACCGGCCCGTTAAGCCCAGTCCTGAGAAAGGGGGATCTCTCTTACAGAATGCGAAGAACTCGCCACAAGAGCATCGCCCGGCGCGTGCGGCCGAACCCTCAGCGGTGGTAACCACCACCAATGAGACGTTTGCTACCACTGATGAGGTGGCCAGGTAATATATCCTAAAACGCTGCATTGTCCTGGCCATGGCCATTGACTGAATTGCTGTGATGTACCATATTTTTCGTATTTTTATGCGCATTCGTGTGTAACGCGTATTGGAAACAATGAACAGGCCCCGTCGGTTCTCGCAGAAGTGACATTGCAGCAAATTCACGTCTGATGTTTTCCTAAAAGACCGGCTAACACGCCTCATCCAGCAGCAATCTAAAACCGAACCGGACCGAACAGTATCAGGAAGTTTCGAATCATTTTACCAGATGACGCGCACACACATATATATACATATATCAGAATATATACCTCTGTGACATCACGACTTAGTGTCAGCGTAAGCGGTTCTTTACAGTTCTTCGCATAGTAGCGAATCCGTTACGAAGGCAATACGCATTGTTTTGCCAGATCGACGGACACGTCAGTTTTCGAAGCCAACATTCGCATGAGACTTTCTAAGCCTCCCGCTCTTCCAGCATCGTCAGCTAATATCAACAACAAACGTAATTGGAAACGGTGTCCGGATTGTGGTGGCGTTCTCACCGAAGACAGCTGCAGTTCATGCAGCTCAGAAGACAGTCTCCCGCCTGGGGATCAGTCAGAGTTGGGCAACCTGCTCAGCACCAGTAGGTCCCTCCCTCTTTATTTTGAGCTTTAATTGAATTGTTGTGCAGATTTGCTTTTGGAGAAGGGTAGAATAAATAGACTAAATAAATGACGCATTTTCTTTATAGCGGCCTCCCTCTGTGAAAAGATGGCTGGAATATTAATTGACAACCAGAGGCACCGAAGAAGTCGTGAATCTCCATAGCGTATTTTATTCACCAAAATCTTTTACGACATCCCAGCACATGCGGGACAAATAAAGCTTACTCTTCGCGAGGTACCCCGCCAGTCTGAACGCCTGCACTGCTCTTTACACCCGAAGATACCCTAGAAAGCAGACGACAGTACTCCTGTCGGCAAAGTGCTATCTTTTCTGTAAGATGCAAAATTTCGTCTGAACGCGAGGCTTCGTCTTTCGGATAGGTAAGCTGCAAATGGCAGACGCCATCACGCACACGTTCGTTCAAAACTTTTTTCGACATTATGGAGTTTTCGCGCTGTAGAGAGTCGAGTGTGACTGCTTCCCTGCGCGTAGCCCACTCTACCGCTTTGTTTCGCTCCGTTAACTTTGCCACAACATCTCTCAATTCTTGATGGCTTTGCGCGAGTCTTTCAAGTTCCATGTGCACAGCCTGTTTATCCTGTTGGATACGAGTTAGTTGTTCTTCGTTATCAACTTGAAGGTTGGACGATGCTGTAACTTCAGTTTCCAGTTCCTTCACTATCTTGTTAAGGGACACATTTTCTGCTAGCAGACGTCGGCAACAACTTTCCACCGATTGTATTTCGGACTTGAGCCGAGCATAGGACGCGTGGTATTTCTTTTCTTCTAGATTCAGTGCCCGGTTGAAGTTTGCACAGTCATCGGCGATCTTCGCACTTTCGCTGTTAAGGTGAGCCTCTAACTGCAGCAGGTGTTGCTCTTCGTGCTCCAGAGACTCCCGCGCCCTCAATTTTTCTGCGTTAAGCTGAGCGAGACTTACATCGCAAGAGTAGCTTGGACTACGTACCGTTAGCTCTTCCAATACAGCTCGCACTATGGTTTGTACAGTGAGTAAATCAAACGATACTGATTCTTCGTCCATTCTTTAAAAGCCGCAAATGAATCAGTCGGACTCGTTCTGAACTCGCGGGCGATATGTCGTCTGCAACGAACGGCCAGTTTCTGCAAACACGAAACATCGTGCTTTTGGCACAAAGGACTTTACATCCTCAATATTTATACGTATATAAACTGAAATGCAGCACGGCTTACGCTATGACCGCTCATCAAAGACATCCTACGCCGATCGCTTAACACCTAGCGGGCGACTTCGAAATATTCACGGAACAAGCGGGAGGCGACGTTGGCCTGACGTTTTCAGCTCTCAACGGGAAATATAACAAGTGATTCTCGAAATACGTGTCCTATTGTGCACTGATATACTTAGCCAGCTTTTCCTGGTGCCGTTGGACAAAACGAAAAAAATAAAAAATTGAATACGAAAGCCAACACGTGACTTGCGATATAAGATCATGAGCAACGCCGCCGTGTACGACTGCGGATAATTTCGACCACCTGGGGAGGACGTTTACCTGCCCCACATTGCTACCGTCCTCGACCGGGATCGAACACGCTAACTTGAGCGCAGAAGACATAACATTACAAGTGACTGCGCCGCGAGTGGTATGCAATAGGAAAATACTCTAAAGAAGACAGTATACAGGCCAAAGCAACAAGTTAAGGCTTTATAATGTGGATTGCGAACAGAATTTTTTAGTCCACTGTTCAATTGCCTCGTACACACAATACTATAGAACAAGGTACGTTTTATAATCTACTGTCATCAGTTTGTGGGATGTCAAGCACTTTGAAAATGCTGTCCCTGCCTGAAGAACCAAGTTGCAACCAAAATACAAAAGATCGTTGTTATGTGTTGAAATTTACAGCTGCATCAAACTGAGAGTACCTTTTGTCTGGTGTTCCCACAGTCAGTGTTCTTACAGCTGCCGGAAACCATTGCTACACACACATACCCCAGTGGACAGGTCACAATAGCATTGCAAAGCAATCCTAGGGCACATAGGAAGGATAAGTTATATTAAATAATCAGGGCAAATTGTGTACATGTCTATTTAAACTGGTTGACAAGCTTGTGGACCTTGCAGTCACTCCGTAGCTGTACAAAATTAACAAGAACTCCCCTTTCAAGGCTCGCCTGCAAAGAGAAGAACGTAGTATAAAATGTAAGATTGCTCTTTACCTGTCCCCATCAGTACAAGCCCTCTAGAGCACATCACCTGTTCAATTTACTTTTCTAGCTCTATCTCATTCACATAACATTTCGAGCTTTACTTACATGAAACAAAGGGGATTCAGGACTCCAGTATATAGAGAAGTACGGAGACTCTCAATGCTCAGTTTAATGTTTTTTAGAGCTTGCTTGTGATTAATGAAACAAACATAAAACACAGCATTCACAAACATATATTAAAGATGTATGTGATGCTAATTTCATGCTGTAAATACTAATGGAGCAAGTGTTACCTTTTTTTGGGCCCACCTTTTGGTTTCAAGGTTGGCACTTAATTAAACATTGTACCAAAGATAAGAGCTTAAGGAAATGTTAACAACATCAAATGTATGTTCTCCTTCCTGGCATAGCTAGAGGAGAAGGAAAAACACGACACCGATATGGAGTACATCCCAGTGTACGCACCAGCTGGTCGTCCCGGCAAACGTCTTTGAGGTTTTCCGGCGCGACTACCAGGAGGTTGCACAGGGCATGTAAAACGTCAAACATTTTGTCCAGCACTGGAATCTTGAACTGCTTCGCACATTTGCGATATTCATTATGGTCACAAATCAATATCATGCCACCTGAAATGTAATGATGCCATTTTCATGTGATATGTGGCCAATTCATGGCAAAATATAAATTAACTAGGAGAGAAAATATCATACCAACAGTGCTGTACTGGAAAGTCTGAATGTGCTCATAAATTGCTCTATGAAACCTGATTCCAAGCTCTATAAGCACAGCTTCGACATTTGTTCCATCAAGGGAGTCTCTGATCTTGTCAATGCATTTTGACATGTACTTCACAACCTTAAGTGCCACCTGCAGACAGAGAACACAAGCATGGGTGTGTTACAGACCTGAATATCACAGGTGCTAAGCGCACCTTCAGCTTGTTTTGGCTTGTGCACAGTGTAATCTGGGGTTTACTGTTACCTTTGTAGTTTCAATGATGTCTTCAATTTCTGGCTTAAAATCAGTTTTTTTCTGCTCTGTTAGAAGTAGCGCACGTACCCAGCCAATGATGGCAGCTATGGACCTACAACAGAAGAGAAAACATTAATGCAATGTAGTCATGGTTCACTGTAGGCCAACTTACCTGTCAAGTCCAGTGTCCATTTTGATCTCCATTTGTTCAGTCAAGTCTCGCTTTTTTTGAAGGCAGAGACTATGTTCTGGCATCGACCTGAACAACAGTATTTCTGTTCACACGAATTGGAGCAACGCCTTTCATTAAATTAGTGGTTTCGTACTGGTGCAATTAAGGGGAACCTGTGACAGCTAAGTAAGGCCTAAAACTAAAGTAGAGGGGCCGATATGAACAGTAGGAAAATGTAAATGTGTGCGACTTACTGCAGGAGAGGAGCTACACTGTTGCTAAATTGCTTCTCTAGCAGCTGGTAGATGGAGTTACATTGACGCACAGTGTCAAAAAAGTAGATTTCAGGCTCACTTTTTGGTTCAGACACGGGGATGGCTACAGCACCCGAAACAACAATGAATGGTTTAGTGCGAGTCAAACACACACAACGACTGACCAACCAAAGCACTCACCCCTCAAGCCAATGTCAAGTGCATAGTGGATATGTTCAATACAGAGATTATTCAGGAGAATCTCAAAAATCTGTGATGCATTCTTAGGAAGTTCATTAGGCTTTGACAGCTGAAATAAAGATCAAGAGCACCTGATTTCTGGAGCTCTGGGCGATTTTTCTGAAAATGTGGGCACTACTCAAATTAGCGTTGCCTACCAGCTGGCACCTTTGGAACGCAAGTTTGCTTTCCTGTAGCAAATTAATTGCAACTTCTTCAGAAAGAAAAGTTTCCCCTCCAAAATTCTCGACAGTGGGAGCAATGTTGATGTTCGAACGGGCTCCCAGTTTGGCTTGCAAGTCACGACGCAGATCGTGAATGCTAGAGAAAAGAAGACGTCAAATTTGCGGTAGAAACAAGGGGTGAAAATTTTGATGTGGTTTTGCTTACCCTCCAAATTGGAACTGTCGTTTATGGTGATTCTTTGAGTCATAATAACGGTTGAGCACGGTGGTAAATTTGTCTTTCAAGTAATGTGTCTCAATGGAGAGGTAAGGATCAAGGTGTTTAGAGAATATCTGTCGAGTCAACTTCTTCAGAAAGGCAGGGTCGTTCCCCATCTTGAACTTAGCCAGATCATTGGACAGCTGCAGTGTCCTAGTAAGAGAATAACGTGAAATGTCAGGATTGTAATGAAAGGCCATGCATGCATACATTTTTAAAGCCTGTTTTGAAGGTAAATACTGTGCATAACTTTCCAGTTGAAGAGACTATACAGGCCTGTTGGGCATGTAGGCCTATTGTGAAACAGGCAGTATAGTATGTGTCTGAAACGAAAACCAACTTTTGTCTTACTGCATTAAGCATGAATTTCATTGCGCTGGACGATTCTGATTCCCCTGTGTGTTTATGTAAAAGTGTAGTAGAACGTTGCATGAATGTTTGTTTACAGGAATGTATGGCAGACGGGAAGAAGTCCGATCTACAAATATGTAGCCCCCGAACACATTCCCCAAAACAGTCAAACAGCTAGATAAACGCACCAATTGTAACCCTGTCTGGGCATCTACCACATTACTGAGTAAAGAGCAGAATGACCTTCAAAAGCTTTTAAAGGAGACGAACGAATTTTGAAGAACCGGAAACATCACAGTCTTGGAAGAAATGAAACAGTTTCTGTCCCCTTCCCCACCTCCCAAACTGTATTTATGTCTTGGTTTTCTGTATTAGACTTTGGCGGTATTTGAGATTGTCGTTGTGCCGTTTTTCTGCCCCCCTCTCCAACTCAGAGTTTATTATGGATATCAATTTGTTTGTTGCTATGTTTTTAACCTTGTTGGGGGAATGTTATCCTTTTTGGACATACCATATTTGAATGTTACCACATCAAATATGTATGGCAGTTCTTTGAGACATGAAGTATGGTTATGGGGTACCTCAGATTTAATTGATGAACAAACAGGCAGCTTTTTGCCCGGTGGTTACTCACTTAGAATATAGCTCGTACAATGACTTGAGGTACTTTTCTGGATCATTATTACGGTCGCTCAGCATGGACTGGATGTACTCCTAAGATTAAAATAAACACAATAGAAAAGATGTGACTGACTGAAGAACTGATTATTTCTTTATCCAGAGGTACAGTGATGAAAATCATCTTACCTGCAGCTTCCCATTATAGATGTTTGATACAAATTTTCCCATGACTTGTTCCGGCGATGTAAAAACCTCCGCAATAAGCTGATCACTGCGTTCACATAAAGGGACAATATCTGAGAACATCTCTTTGTGGAGGAAGGCACCCTGCAAGTATTCCATGTATGTCATCTTTGTACGCCATGAAGGAATAGTGAAATCCTACCATCTGGCTTTGGTCAATAAATGTGTCAATGCACTTGGAGTAACCCTGAAACAAGGCGTGCATTTGTGCATGAGTATGAAAAGTCAGGAAGTGAAAGCTGAGCATGTTTAGGGAACTTTGGTATCCTTGTATAGTTCATGTGACCAAGTATCAGGAATTGAAGCACCTTGAAATGGGACAACACTGTAGCCACTTCTTTCATGGTAGCCTTGTCTCCTTCATGATGTGCTCGCAGAAATTCTGCAATCAGTGCTGTTTCAATTTCCGTGTACTTCTGGGCAATCCTTTGTCTTGCTTTTTCAAACCTTCAGTGAAGACCATGATGAAAGATCACTGGACATTCCAGTTATTGGATTGTGTTTTCAAAATCACGCGAAAACAAAAGCTATTTTCATACTTTCCAGCAGGCAACTCTTGAGCAATCAAGTGCAGTTTCTGGATTATATCTGCTGCTTCATGTAGCTATAAAAATAAACAAACACACATAATGACTCAACCTATTACTCGGTAGAACGCCGACGAGACGTTCTTAAAACTATGTTACCTTTGCGGGGTCCTGTAACAGCCCATTATATGCTGTTAAGTCAGAATCAATGAACTCTGCAAAATGCTTCATGAGGTTTTGCGCCTCAGCGGCTCGTGACCGCGGCGTGTTCACACTCTCTAGCAGATCTCCCAGGTGCACAACTTTCATCGCTACATAACCAATCTGCGCGTCCAGCTCTTTATACGTGGCGTATGATGCCTGCAGGCGAAAGTGTAACGAAAGTCAGCAGGGGAACGGAAAATAATGCTGGGGTAAGCACCGTACTTTGTTCTTGTCTTGTAGTTCTCCAACCTTCTGGTGATGCCTCGCTTCCTCTTCCCTACAAATCATTTCAAGGCGCTCGCATTTCTTCTGGGTTGTTTCGAAGAGTACTTGTAAGTCCCGTATTCCCTGTTTGAAAGCGTCCTGCAGGACTGCCGGATTGAAGTTTTCGGGACTCATGTTGCCACCAAGGCTCCGCCATGCCAATCGTTCGACAAAGTCTTCGGGACTAAACGACTCCTGGGCAGGATTGTGAGTAATCAAGAAAGACGCTGGGTTACACAGGGAAATTTGGACAGTGTCAAAAGCGAACAAAATAAAAGTTCGTTCCGGGGCTTGGCGTGCAGTAATAAAGGTAATATTACCTGCTCAAGTTCAGGTAGGTAGTGAGACATCACATAAAATGTACGTGTTTCTGTTTACATCTACTTGAAAGTATATTAAAATACTAAGACATTGAAGTGAATGATCCCAAACCTGAATCAACACACACACACCCCTCACGCCATTTTGCAATGTTGACGCGATGGGACTGTCGGAGAGTGGCAGGTTTCGGTTTCGGTAGGATGCGGTGGCGACTGTTCTATTGCCGTGGTTTACCTGGGTAGTTTCTCAGTCTTTAATTA